>VUQQ01069334.1:0-10290 GCA_015108535.1 Steatocranus sp. 'ultraslender' AB-2019
TCATATTGAACATGTTAAAAAAAAGTTGGCTAAAAGTATTTATATCCTGGGTAATGTTAGATATATATTAGATTACAAGACAATGAGAATATTATATTTTTCATTGTTCTGAGTTATTGTGTTGAAGTATGGGGGAATACATACGTGACTAATATGAAACCATTATATTTATTACAGAAGAGAGCGATTCGAGTTATGCATAATGTTAAATATAGAGAACACACTAATAGTTTGTTTATAAAAACTAAATTATTAAAACTAGAAGATATAGTGAAATTACAGACATTAATTATTATGTTTAGGGCAAAAAATAAAACACTACCTCTTAAGTTACAAAGTTTATTTGTATTGTGTTCAGAAAATGGGGACGGCAGAAGGAAGTTTTACTTTAAGCATCGGTTTGCTCGAACCACACAAAGGCAAATGTGTCCAACAGTCATAGGCATAAGAAACTGGAATTCTCTCGATGATCATCTTAAGTGTTGTACAAATGTTTCTCAATTTAAAATCTGCTATAAGAATAAAATGATAAACCAGTATGAAGTTGAAAATAACAGAATTTAATTGTAGAAAAAAATATCCTTTTAGTTTGATATTTAGTGGTATTGCTCATTGTTGAGTATATTGTTCTGTTTGTTTTGTTTTGTTATGTGCAGAATATTGTCAGAGTGTAATTTTGGTTGCCTACTTGCATGGAAACAGTGTTACTTTAATTGAAAGGAAGGTTGTGTATGGGAAATGAATTACTGCTGTACCATGTGTGAAACTAAATAAATAAATAAATAAATAAAGCATGCCCATCCATAGGATTGTCCACTGATGTTACTCAGCTTGCATTATTCCTGGTTGTAACAACTCTTTGCACTGGCCGGTGAAGCAACAACAGATGTTCGGAGACAGAACAACCAGAGTTGTAGTAGAAAAGCATCATTCTGTGATTTTTAAGATGCATGGCTTGAATCACATAGAAGCAAATCTCATTTATCGTGTGAACATTTGGCCCAACAGGAAGGTCTAGTCTCAACTGTACTGTCTCTGGAAGTTGGTGTGTAAACATTTTCAGTTTCCTTCCAGTCAAAGTCAGACTTCAGCAATTATTCTGCCACATTTGACTTTTCAGTATACAATAGACACATCTTATTTTCTTCTTTGTCAATATGTGAGGTTTACTTATGCACAGCAAGTTATGAGGCCACGGTGAGTCGTGGTAAATGGATGCTTCTTGGTTTGCATTCCGTCTCTTAGCATTTCCTACTGTTTCATTTATTCATCTAGACATATTCATATATTTCCAGCCACTGTTTAACTGATCGTTCTGTTTGTGCATATAATCAACAATTTGCTTTTGATTAATAAGAAAAATTGTGCCAATTCATATTATACTAATTTGGCTGAGCAAAGCGCATAATTACACTTTGGAGATGCATGTTTTGTTTTGTTTTTTTTAAATGAATGTTATTATTTGATAATTACCTCCGTTTTGGGATGTCACAATGATCCGTATTTTTGCATCAGCTGATGCAAGACTGATGTTCTTTTTCTGTTGTAAGCATAATTCGTAGAAGCCTGACTTATTTCAGTTTATTTAGAGTAGAAGCTCATCTCTTCAACTCAATGCTCTATATTTCATATGGCAGTTAACCAATCTGTCCTTCACATCATATTATCTCATAGTCTTATTAAATTAAGCAGTCTAAATTAAAATTGTAGTGTTTTAGCAAAGACTGTGCATAAAAGATAGACTATCATGGTCTTAAGGTTGGATTATGTTTCAGAGTTGTAGATTCTTATTTAATTCTTGTTCTTTATTCTTGTTTTATTTTAAGTTTTCGTTTCTTTTAGTGATTATTCACCAATGATTTGTTGTAGCGGGTTTTTGGTACATGGCTAGATTTTGGTTTTTGTTTTGATTCTGTTTTTTATTCTGCCTCCTGAGTTGTTGGAGGCTGCCTCTCTGTATTGTTTTAGGGTCTTTTCCTTACAGTATAAACCGCATTTAGGTGACTGTCGTGATTTGGTGCTATATAAATAAAACTGAATTAAGCGAGTAATAAACAGTAATAGAATAAACCATATTTCTGTGGTCTCACAGTGAATGACTTCTATAATCAAGTGCAACATGGAATATCCACATGGGCTTTATTGGATGTTGCCAGAAATCCTTTGAAACATTTTCCTTGGTTACCCTGTAGTAAGTACATGTGAGAGACAGAAGATGCATTGGCGTGTAAACATCCAAATTGGGTAACACAAACACAATCTGAAGCTTTTCCATTGCAAATGTGGCGCTACTTTAGGCTATAACATTAAATGGGGTCTTCTCAGTCTTCCAAATTCATGCAAAGCCTCTACCGAATGCCTTGAGCACTGCTGCTGAGAGTGATTTAAACTCCATCACCGCCCGTTTGGGATATTTGATCAGTTGTAGCCATGGTTACAGAAGAGGAGTGTTTAAGGCAGTTTGAGCTCAAGGATAGAGAGGGAAAATAAAGTTGAGGAAAAACAGTGAGTCCTTCAGTAAATCATCAAAAAATGAAAAGAAAGAGACTATACGATTGAGCAAAAGTGAAAAATGTGAGTGAGACTGAGCTTTTCAGCTAAATAATTATTTTCACAGCTTCCATTGCTGTGGATCATTCCCGCCTGGAGCCCAAGGTCAGCTCAGACCAGGCAGCCAAAACTTGAGGAGCTCTGCTCTTTCGTTTTCAGTGTGCCATCCACACTAAAGATATGGGTGTTCATCTCTATTTCACTCTTTTTTCTTGAGACCAGGATAATAGGCACATTAAGTCTTGTGTCATGCCTGCAGCTGTAATTCTCTTAGACGTGTTCTTCTTTCTGTGTACATGGCTCACTTCCTGTCTACTTTAATCATTGCTATCATCCACAAGCTCTAGATTACCTTACTTGTTTCTTCTTTCCCCTCTTATATCCTGGTTTAGGTCTGAACAGTGCCAATACAACATTATAGTTATACTGGATTGTTACTACACTTTAAAACACATGATATGACTATACTGTGGGGTAAATGATCCATATGGTCTGAGTGACTAGTGTTACTAAATAAGAGCTGAGTTAATGTAACCCAGATGAAACCAATTTAAATGTGATACTTACACGTTAAGGTTGTTGTTATTCATAGATCTACATTTGCAGCCACAATCTTACCTGGTCCAGCACAGGGAATGCAGGGGGTGACTTTTTGCACACATGCCCCATTAACATAAATTTAGGATTATATAAGTTTTGTTTTCTGAAACTTGTCATAGTGTTCATGTTCGAAGAGGTGAAGGCTGTTCCAGAGCAGTTTGTACAGAGTATACAGAACAGTGCTAAATGGCTCTAACAGAGGTGCTCAACAGAGCAGTTTTATTGAATGGCCCCCACTAAATGCTAGCATTGAGCACTTTAAAATACTACATTGGCTTCAGCTTCAAGCTATGCTGGTTTCTTATTGGACAATAATAGCAGCAGCTGCCCAGCCAACTCAAACTTTCAGATATCTCGGGTGGTCTCCGCTGTCGTAGGGTAATGGTTGACTCTGCTGTAAGTTCATAACTGCTAACAAGTATCAGCATTAAAGCCACAGCTCTATTTTCACACTCTGCCAAACATACTGTAGTCTTTCACTGTCTCTGGGCAACAAGCTCTAACATTTGGATCTTTCCCATATCCTGTTTAACCAAGGTCTCATCTATAGGTTGAAGGTGTCACCGCTTTGTGACAAAAAAAATCCCACTTGTTGGCAGTTTGACAGCTTTTTTCCTTGTTCACTATATATTAAAAGGAAGGAGAAAAGTGATCATTTCAGTTCTGTTGCTGGGGTGCTGCTGCCACTGCTGCAGAAGAAAAAAGTGCTGCATGCTCTCTTTATCTCCCCCCTCTTCTTTCTTTACCAACATCTAAGCTCTCATTTGCTCCACTTTTCTGCACTGAATGCAGAGGATGTGATGATAGATTTGTGTAGTGCACTGAGTCATCTGCACAGCAAGGGCATAAAGTGGATCCATTCATTGTGAGGACCAAAAACTGAATTGCCATGGCACTGTAATTCAATAACATGTATAATCCTGCCTTAGCTTTCCAATTGAAAGATGTTGTCATCCACTGTGAAATTAAATAGAAATGTAGGATATGAACATGTGAGACTTGGATCATCTCCTTTTTAAAAGGAAAAACACAGTCTAAGTTCTCTTAAAGTAGTCTGACAGGATGTAAGCTTGAGTGCAGCAGACTTAGTTAAGCAGCTTTAAGTGAGATGTGTCCACTGAGGAGCTGTGTGTGTGAACATCACCATCATATTCTGGAGAATTATATTAATCACACACAGTCAATAGGTCTCTGAGCCACAAGCTGCACTCTTGGGCACAGCTGGCCTGTGCTCTGTTGCAAGACAGAGATATGCAAACGTCACATTGTCATTCAGATCATATCCTTGCTATGCTTGAAAAACAATAAATATTTTAGTTTGCTTTCAAGACCTCTGGATCATCACACAAAACTCTGATTTGAAGAGGTTTGGTGTTGTGTTCACTAACTGGAACTGGAAAAGTCATCAGAAATCTGGAGGGTGAAGAGTACCTTAGTAAGTCATCATCGCAGCTTTGTAACCTTGGAAGACTCAAAGTCTTACTAGTCATCCTACTTATGAACTTGGAGTGTGTATTACGCACAATACAGTTCAATCACACACAGCAGTATAGTATACACTGTGGTATAGTTTAACATGCTGCTGGGGAACCTGTTGGAGGGTTAGAGTTCCATTTAATGGTTTGTTGGCAAGTACAGCTGGCATGAGGCCCTGGGGTGGACACAAATAGCTTGAGGATCATTAAGGGAATGGACATCAGGAACACATTGTTTACCTTATGCGCTGACCAGTGGATAGATGTATAGTCTGACTAACTGTCAGTAGGAGTATCACTTAGACTAGAACCAAATTCATGGTGGTCTTCATTGACCTAATCCAGCGGTGGGCAGCACTGGTTTCACTGGCACTGACTGGTTTCTCCCACACAGCTGATATTAATATGTTTTATTTCTAATCCCCTGACAAAAGACTATCACTCTCTTACATATGTTTAGACTCATGCTGTAACCATCATAGTTGATATTTTGTTACTCACTTTAAGTTTAGTAATCTTGTTTTATTTTAATAAGTATCTATCCTTAATTTAAACTGCTATGTGTTAGATAGACATGGATGGCTACATTGCATTTTACATCAGCTACTTTGTATGATTACTTAGACCTGGGTAAGAAGGCAAACGCGGAACCCAAAGATATATGACTGTTCATTGCCGTGTTTAGCAGTGCATAAAATTAATAATGATTCAGAGTAGATTAATCAATTGGTGTGTTTCTGTTTGCGCAGCAAGGAAGAAACAAAATGATTTTGTGTGTATTTCACTCAGCACTCCTCTAACATCTATAGTAATGCTGAGTGGAACAGAGGAAACTGTTTCTAATGTTCTGCATTCATTAGCCTACTTCCAAATCACTTGTTTTGATCAGCAGTATAGCTGAGATGTTGTGTGTTGTGTGTGACCTCGTTTTGCTTGAGTAAAGATTCAGCCCATGTGGAAAGACGTTTTTGTTTTCTGTAGATTTTGTGTTTGTAAGACCTTTAAAAAAAATCCACAGACATTAAACACTCACCGGCCTTTTTGTTAGGTTAATCTGCTCGTTAACACAGATATCTAACCAGCCAATCACTTGGCAGCAACTCAGTGTAGACCATCATTATCTCAGACTGGATTCATGAACATGACAATAACTTTACTGTACTTAAATTGCTTTTACAGTCACCTGATCTCAATCCAATAGAGTAGGATGTGCAGGCTTGGAGATTTGCTTCATTGATGCGCAGATGACAAATCTGTATTAACTATATGATGCTGTCACTATGAACCAAAATCTCTGAGAAATGTTTCCAGCACAGTCAGCACCTTGTTAAATCTATTTGTAAATAACCCTAAATACTATTATTTAGTTCCTTGCACCTTATTTTGCCACTTATTGCCTTTATCTACTATCAGCTTTCTGTTTGAGTTTTGAAGCTATTATTTTGAAGGGACAACTCCCTGTAAAACTGTGGTTTAACGGAGCCCATGGAGATTTACTTTGTCATTAGCAGCTCCCTTGATAGAGGCGCAAGGTATGTTTATGACAAAGATAAGGACATGTTTTCTGTGACAGAGGCTACATTTGTTAAATTTTACGTAGAAGGTTAATTTGTGTTGTAAAGGTTTAAGATTCTAAGTGTGCATTTTCTACCTGCACGCTGTTTTTGTGTATACATTGCCAGCTCTTACAGTGAGATTGAGGGTTTATTGCCATTAAACCTGAAAACTTCATCAGTAAAGTGTCATCCTTCATCGGATGCCATAAAGACTTATGGCACTTCCGAAGGCAAAAGCAGGTTCAACCAGTACTATCAAGGTATACTTAATGAGATGATTTGTGAGAGTATATCTGTATAACTTTGTATATATCTGTATATCTGCTGTAAAACAGGATGTACATTAACCTAACCCAATCCTACCCATAATCCTAGATACATTGCTCAGGACAGTGTGTCATGGGCAGTGTGTCTAGAGAAATGGAAAACTTGACAGACCAGTGATGCCTAATTTATTTATGAGCAATTATTGGAGAATTTCTGATTGCTGTGTTTTAGGGAAGCAGTTTATTGGTGCAGGCAAGCATACTGATACTATTTTGTATAGTCTCATTTGTTTACTTCCCCCGGGGCCTGTCTCGGTGCAGAGGGATTAGGCTACATCCATGGATGGATGACAGCAGGGAAAGAGATCACTGTTTGTTCTCAGAGTCTGCCCTCAATCTGTTATTGAAGGACACAAATGGGTAAGACGCAGGTCCAAGGCCAGATTGATAGTTTGACTGGTTTACTGGGGGAGTAATGATGCTTGCCTTCTCTCACTAAGATTTTACAAGTGCCAAAGGGTAGAAGTCAAGGCAAATTGGATTACATCCTTTGAAGATGAAGTTGTTCTTAGTGTTGACCTTGGAAATTGTTCAATTGTGATTCAATTTGAAGCCCATACAATCAGTTGACTGATCACTGTAAACACAATGACAAACGCATCCCTTGTCTGCCTCTGTCACACTAGTAATGGATCTTCCCTGCAACACTGGCTTACATTGTGAATATTACCCTGCTCCTAATCTGATTGTCAGATAAAGCCGTTTTCATATTGTAAAATCTTAAACAACCAAATCTCATTGCGGCTGTGAATGTCTCTGCCTCAAATTATTCCCGCACATTAAAGGATCCCAGAAATGTTGAGTCGGATTTCTGCAAACCCCCAACAGTGAGAATCACAGGGAAATATTCACATACACCTCCCGTGGAGTTGTAGTCTCTATTGTTCTGACTCAGGTGATTGCTCTACTCTTTGTTCGCTTGGATGAAACAGCTAGCTGTCACACTTTGCGTGCACTGGAATGGGAGATAATTAACTGTAATGATAATAGTCGCCTTTTGCTGTTTCGATTAGTATCATTTTAATCATCATTACATTGTTGTCTGGCTGTGACATGATGTTAATAGGATGTGGTGATAGTGTGTATATAGGGAGGGCGATGGCATTGGCTCAACAGGCCGGAGAGTACCAGCTTTCAGCTCTGCATGCTTCAGAGCAGCTCTACTCATCACTATCAAATCATTTCCATTATGGATCATTGTGTTTTGCAGGTTAAAATATAATGTTTCTGGTTTCAGGTATGCTAGATTTTGTTTTGCCTTTGAAAAGTGTTTTGTAATTGAGTGAGTGCACTGCTTAAGGGTATCTAATCCTGGCATACACAACTCAGCACCTTCTTTCACACTTCAGTGAAAGTGTTTGTCTTCAATGGCTGCACTGATTTAATAAATTAGCTGTGGAATTTCTCTCCATGCATTTTAAAAAGCACTGGATGCAGTTATATACATTAAGGCCTTATCTGCCTGGTAATTAGCAGTCAACAGTTTAGATATCACCAGCATTACATGAGAAGCCACGCGCATTTTTTAGAGAAACCCCGCGGAGGCTGGGGACATTGAGTCCGAATGGACCACGTTCAGCACCTCCATTGCCGAAGCCGCTGCACTGAGCTGCGGCCACAAGGTAGTTGGTGCCTGTCGTGGTGGTAATCCCCGAACCAAATGGTGGATACCAGTGGTGAGGGGAGCCACCAAGCTGAAGAAGAAGTCCTACCGGGCTTGGTTAGCCTGTGGGACTCCGGAGGCAGCTGATAGGTACCGATAGGCCAAGCGGAATGCGGCGCGGGCGGTGGCTGAAGCAAAAGCTCGGGTGTGGGAGGAGTTTGGAGAGGCCATGGAAAAAGACTTTCGGACTGCCTCGAAGAGATTCTGGCAAACCGTCAGGCGACTCAGGAGAGGAAAGCAGTGTTCTACCTGCACTGTGTATAGTGCGGGTGGAGTGCTGCTGACTTTGACTGAGAAAATTGTCGGGCGGTGGAAGGAATACTTTGAGGACCTCCTCAATCCCACTGGCATGTCTTCTGTGGCGGAAGCAGAGTCTGGGGACGAAGGAGATGACCCGCCAATCTCTGGGGGCGAGGTCACTGAGGCAGTTAAACAACTTCTTGGTGGCAGAGCCCCTGGGGTGGCCGAGGTCCGCCCCGAGTTCCTGAAGGCTCTGGATGGTGTAGGGCTGTCTTGGTTGACACGTCTTTACAATGTTGCATGGAGATCAGGGGCAGTACCCCTGAACTGGCAGACCAGGGTGGTGGTCCCCATCTTTAAGAAAGGAGACCGGAGGGTGTGTTCCAACTACAGGGGAATCACACTCCTCAGCCTCCCTGGGAAAGTCTATGCCAGGGTGCTGGAGAGGAGAGTCCGTCCGTTAGCCAAACCTCGGATATAGGAGGAACACTCCTGTTCCTGGTCGTGGAACACTCTTATCCTCTCGAGGATACTTGAGGGTGCATGGGAGTTTGCCCAACCAGTCTACATGTGTTTTGTGGACTTGGAGAAGGCATGCCCATTGCTACGGGCCATTCAGTCCTTATACAACCGTTGCAAGAGCTTGGTCCGCATAGCCGGCAATAAGTCGGACTCGTTCCTGGTGGGTGATGGGCTCCGCCAGGGCTGCCCTTTGTCACCGATTCTGTTCATAATTTTTATGGATAGAATTTCTAGGCGTAGCCAAGTGGCGGAAGGCTTTCACTTTGGTGGTCTCAGGATCCCGTCTCTGCTTTTCGCAGATGATGTGGTCCTGTTGGCTTCATCAGGTGATGACCTCCAGCTCGCCTTGGAACAGTTCGCAGCCGAGTGTGAAGCAGTGGGAATCATAATCAGTACCTCCAAATCTGAGGCCATGGTCCTCAGCCGAAAAAAAAGGGTGGAGTGCCAATTCCGGGTAAGGGACGAGACCCTGCCCCAAGTTGACAAGTTTAAGTATCTCAGGGTCTTGTTCACAAGTGATGGGAGAAGGGAGCTGGAGATCGACAGACGGATTGGTGCAGCGGCTGCAGTGATGCGGACGCTGTACCGGTCCGTTGTGGTGAAGAGTGAGCTGAGCGTAAAAGCGAAGCTCTCAATTCAGTGGTTCCCAATTGCGGTTCATTTCACACCTCAAACGTTTAGTAAACAATTAAGGAAATACAAGTAAACTGCAATAAATTACAGGTAGTAATAAAATACACTACTAACTCTTTTACGCTATGTATACACCTACAGGGTATTTTTGAAAACGCAGCTGTTTCTATGCGTTTGGGCCTTTCGTCCACACGTAAACGGCGTTTCGACTCACCAAACACGGAGATTTTTTTCAAAACTCCTTTTTTGCATTTACGTGTGGACGAGGAATACAGAAAGTGGTCACGTAACATCAAAGGTATGTGCCTTTTTTCACATCACGCTGTGCGCCACGTTATTGTTTACATGAGATGAATTGCAAATAGAGACAAAATACTGTTACTGTTAATCTTACTATCTTCAGTTTTTACACGCTTACATATACACACGTAATTACTGTCCCTCCATTTAGAAAGGCAGAGGCGTCATGGTGTAATTATTTTACGTGTAGTTGTTTTTTTCCTGTGTAATAATATTCAACATTGCTATCAATACATTATTCAAAAAATGCCTCTCTGTGCAAAATGGGTTCAAAAACATAAACGACTGTGGGATGCTGCTTGTTCGTGATTTGGACAGGGGGAATTAATCGTGGCAGGATCAGCCTGATATTATTTGTATCCCACTGTAACTTTACTGTATAAAGAGCTAAATTTCAGGAGTAGTTATTCATTATAAGAAGTGTT
>VUQQ01069356.1:0-18480 GCA_015108535.1 Steatocranus sp. 'ultraslender' AB-2019
AGCATACTTGATCAAGTCATAATTTATTATTATATCATAATTTAATAATTTTACTTCTTCATTCTTTAGAAACACTTTTTAGCAATGTGCTTTATGTCATTATCACCCTGGAAGAGTCCTCTTTTGCTAAACTTCTAAAGGCAGTCATATGGTCTGTTAGTATTTTTTGCAATAGGAAATCTCTTATAAAAATGAGCTATTTTTTGTCTCATGCAGCCACTATATGATCACAGTCTCAGCTCCATGCTTCACTGTGGTGGCCCAGGCCAGATTCATGCCCAGCATGTTGGATTCCTTTCAGCCAAACACATTTATCTTAGTCATATCTAACCAAAGCTGGTGCTCCCAAGATTCTTGTTCTTTATCTGGAATTTTGGGCCAAAGAGTGAGCAACTTTTTCCCCCCTCTTCTTTTCTTGGACACGTTCCATCAGGGTTGGCATTAAGCAATGGTCTTTGCACCATCTGAGCTGCCTCAGTTACTCTGATCTCTATTAATAACCCCTGCGTAGGGCCCAAGCCTTTACCCATCTGTTTTTCAGAGACAGAGTGTACAAGTTGTTCATAAGGTGATCATTTTAAGAGAACACTCCATATGACTCTGATTAGTGGTAGCATGTTTTCTTTTTTACCTCAAAATAACCACGGCCATGTTTCCACTGACTTTTAGTTGATAAATAATCTTCTGTATATTCTTCCCATTCAAGCACAATTTTCAGACGATCACAATACCATCTCCCTTCTTCCAATATTTTCTGTAACCTAACCTGCTTCTATTGCCGGCTGTACATGCAGACTACAAGCAGTGTGAAAAGACATTACTGTTATGTGTATCTGCAGTTCTGCTCTAAACCTGTAGAGGGCACTGAGGGACAGGAGCTGCTGCCTGTTAAATATCTTTATAGGGTTTCAGAAGAAATAACTTGAATTGTCTGAGCTCTGCTGGAGGATTTAATAGAATTTGTGCCTCTAATCACAAACAAACCCCAAATGATAATGAGCAGGGACAGCAGAGACTAAATAGAGTTTATATATTACAGTTAGGCAAAGATGAAATTGACAAAGGAGGAAAAAGGCATTCAGTGGCTCACCAGAGAGAGAAAAAGACAGAAGTCTTCGCACAGATAATGTGCAAGCTTCCATCTGAAAACCTTGCTGCGTTATTTATATTAGGATACCTACAATTACTGTGCTGCTACCACATTTATTATAAAAATAAAAAATATACTACAAAATGAAATCTGGCAATGCTGCTGCACCTGTTTTTCCTTTTACCTGTGTGTGGTTTTTATTGATTGCAATTAAGACTTGTCCTTCATGAGGAAGGTGTGACTTAAGTAAGGTTTGTTCTGTCAGGTTGTTAAAGCTCCTACAGACGGACATGATGGGATAATAACATAACTAATTCTTAGAATACAACAAAAGAATGCTACGATGTTCAGAGCAACAAGGCACAAGGATAAGATTTAACATATCCATCTTCAGGTGCTTTTACACAATTCCTTTGACCATTATGCATCACATTTTTTACTATGTTTATCTTTTTTTCAGCACAGAAACCTTCAGCAGTCTGTTTGTGTGTTTTGCAGATTTTTTTTCTTTCTTGCTCAAACTCGGTCAGGGTTACCCTCCCCAGTTGGCAAAGGCAGGCTGCAGGAAATAAAACCAACAGCATCAAACTGCCAAACCACTACTCAAACTTCAAAATGCTGTTTATTAAAAGACCAAAGAACCTTGTCTGTAGCTACATTAGTGAGTGAACAGACTGATTTTTGAAGGCATATTACACAAGTCAAATTGACATATCTTTTTAGTTTAATGATTAGTCTGAGGGATATTCATTCCCTATAGTTCAAGAACTTGTCTCGAATTAGTCTGGTGTATGATATGTAGATGTGACAAGAACCTGATCAAACAGCAGTTTGGGTTTTAGAGGTGCATTTAACATCTTCTTTATGTCTGATCCTGGTGCAAAACATCTGGTCATAAGTTGGAAGTACATTAAACAACTGCAGTTATAAACAGCACTTCAGTTAGATCTAGGAATGGGAATCGAGAACCAGTTCTTGTAGAGAACTGATTCCCAGTAACAATTCTTTGGAATTGTTAGTCTGCTTGCCTATCGATCCTGCTCATCGGCTCCACTTGCTCCTGTGCTACAATCACCTGAGCAGCTCTTAAAGCTGCTATGATCATTGACTTTATATATGGAGCAAATGGGGGTGTTGAATATCTGTGAGGGGATCACTCCTATTGAGAAAAAGAAGATGATTATCAACCAGCTTTGCACTCTCTCAGCTCTCTCAGTTTAAGTTGGGAAATTAATTATAATATTAGTCTTGAATGACTCCCCGTATTATTGCTGCTAACAATAAGGATTCTCTGCTACATTTAGCTGTTAAGATTAACACCTCCTTCATCCATGCTGCAGCCCCTTTCAGTGCAGACTGCAGTAACTGGTAGTAGAAAATGTAATGCACCACAGTCAGAACCTTTAAGCCTTGCCAAGGGCATATGTAGAACAGCGCTATAACTATGCATACTGTATATTGAGCTGGGATTGGAAAAATCCCAGTGGATATTACAGTTCCTTTCACAGCATCTGTATCAGTTGCAGCACAGGTATATCAGACTATATACAGGTACAATATTATAAACTGGGTACACATGAGCTGTGCAGCACAGTATTACTATGAACACCTCGGAGTTCATAGCAATGATTTCAGAAAGGTACCCTCTGAGAGCTGAACCTCTGGTGTATGACCTAGAACTTTCAAAACCAGAGACACAATCAAAAATCAAAGGAGAGAATATTTGAGGAAGCACTTAAGAAAGTGTGAAAAACAGTGAGGTCCTGACACTGAAAATGGAACGCATTAAATATTTAAAATCATACTCGTTACAGTGCTGCTCTCCGCAGCACAGCACTTGTAAAAATATGAGTGAAACTTACTGAAAGCAGTCTCTCTGAGCGGAGACGTTCTTCAGGTACTGCTTCAGAGCCTCACAGAACTCACCAAGCTGCTTCTGGGAAACCACCATCTCCTGACGAATCAGCAGCAAAGACTGAAGGAAGAGCAACAGAGACGGCAGTGTCAGTTTTGTACTCAAGTTTTAATTTAACAGCTTACTGTTCTGTTTGTTGTCTGTCTGTTTCTTTATAGTGAAGCTGTATTAATATTTGTACTGTCTCTTTAAAAAGAACATGGAAGCACAGCTTAGGCTTACAAAGTTGCATCTGAACAAACCACAAGACTTCTGGAACAATGTTTTTTGGACAGACAAAACTAAAGTGGAGAGGTGTGGCCTAAAGAACAGCGCCAAATTTGGCAAAACACAAACACAGCATCTCAGTAGAAACATTTCATGCCAACTGTTAGCACGGTGGTGGATCGGTGATGGTTTGGATTGCAGTCATTGAATCGACCATGAACTCCTGTATACCACAGAATCCTAGAGTCAAATGTGAGGCTGTCTGTCGGCCAACTAAAGCTTGGCCAAAACTGGGCCGTGCAAGAGGGCAATAACACCAAGCATAGCAGCAACTTTACAATAGAATGGCTGAAAAAGAAAATAATCAAGATGCTGCAATGGCCCAGTCAAAGTTCTGATCTGAACCTGATTGAAATGCCTCAGCGGGACCTTGAGAGAGCCTGCAAATAGGGCTGGGCAAAACAATTATTTTCCTAATCGATGAATCTAGCGATTCATTTTTCGATACATCGATGAATCTAACGACAAATTTTTCAATCCGATTCTATTTTGATTTGATTCGATTATCGATTATTTCCCCATTATTTGACTTGTATAGGACAGTTTGTCCGTTGCAGAAGCTGCTCCTGGATGCCATCGTTTGAGGTGCTGGTGCATAGCCGTGATGCTTTTATGATAGGCCATTTCCACCTTACAAAGTTGGCAAACGACTGAATCACTTCCTTTTCTGTTAAAATATCCCCATACTGTAGAACTGCGTGTTCGGGTGGAGTGATTTAAGTCAACTGTGGCTGCCTCACTCATGTTGCCACTACTCGCTGCCGCCATGTCTGTTTTGAAAGTGACGACGCATCGACGCACGTTTTTTTACGTCGACACGTAAAATACGTCGACGTAAAAAAATGTGCGTCGACGCGTTGTCCCAGCCCTACCTGCAAACCTCAATGAACTGAAGCAATGTTGTAAAAAAAACTACAGGCAACTGTGGCAATCTGCTAGCAAATAAAGCAATCACTACAAGATTCGTATTGCAGCGTTTCTTTGGAACTAATTTCACCCAGTGAGAGCCAGCAACAGCGGATGTATTAGGACCATTGTGGCTAACATCTCTCGAGCAATGTGCACGGCAGGACAAACAATTACGGTAACGCTAAAAGATGTGAAAGGCGCATTAGCACGCTACCTAGTAGCCTCTGTAGGCTAGCATCAAAAGTAGGTTAATCTCTATAGACTCACATGTTAAAATGCCCAACTTCAGCTTTTAAATGATCATGTTTATAGCCTGGCTCTCTCTCAAGAAATGTGTTTGGTCCCAAGAGCTAATTTCATCTTTCATAAGGGAGGCAAAGTTGTTCAATTATGTGTGGGGCTGGGACAGATGTAGCTGACAACCGTGTGAAAGGCCTCGCGTCTGCTAAAAAAAAAACCACTAAAGAAAAAACAACATGGCTGCAGTCAGAATGCTAACACTCAGGTATTAAAATGACCAGAAATCAATGGATGATGTCACAGTGATGAGAATCATCCTTTATACACAGTTTTTGAGATTTTTCTTTGTCTGCACCAACATGTTAGCGGGCTACGAGGTAGTTAGTTAACAGGCATTTTCTTGACATAAATATTTGTGACCATGCTATAGATGCTAGTTTTAGACAAAGCTAATTTCATGTGATTAGGATAGCAGCTGTAGTTACCAGGAGATTTATAAGACACATCAAATTTTTTATTCATCACTTGTTAAATTATTATCCATTTACTAGAGCTACGAGCAATTTCTCTGATACTAAATTGAAATGTGAGGGAATGATGCAGTGCCTTTCTAAAGTCCCCGTCTCCTGCGCTAAAAGCATAGACGTTCATAATTTCACACAGCCTACAGAAAAGTTGTGATGGGGGGCTTCCTGGGGACTCTGGGAAATGATGAACAATTAGAGGCTGAATGATTATTAGCCGTTATTGGTATGAATCCCATTTCTAACAAGAACCAAAGAACTGTGTCTTCTATTGTTTTAATCAGATGAGATTAGCTGCAGATGTCTTCAGCTTTTTAATGTGCCAGCATTACTGTAGCTCACTACAGTAAAATTAAAAATTAATCCACTGTGACCTAGATAACTCCAGAAGTGTCTCACTGACACAATATGCCTTCACATGCTCGCATATATGCAAATGCACACACTTGCGCCCCCCTCGCGCATCATCTGTCACACCTCTACATCTCTCACTAACACACTGATGATCTTATTGTTAAGGCATAACAATTATGTAATATTTGAAGAGTAAGGAAAAGTCCAATAATAAACAGTGCACCAGGATTTATTTCCTGTTATAAATCTTTAATTAGATTAATCTTGAGTTGAATGTGCACATAAATAATACAATTAAAGAAAATAAGGTTAACACTTCAAAAGTATCCAGAAACAACAGTGTTATAAAACAGGCCATAACCTTTAAGGAATCAATAAACAGAGCTAATGAAAAACATTACAAATTAAAATGTAGCATTGACAAATGAGAGACAAGTGTTTGCTCTGCAGTGTTGGACAGTTAAACCTTGAGCTTGAAAAGGAAGCCTTTTAACAGGGTTTAGATGTCAGATCTGAGAAGTCTAATACAAGACTGACGAAAGAGCTGAAATGTATAATGGAGCCAACCTTCAGAGGGGTTAAGTGATCAATAAAATAAAAACACTGAATTCTGTATGAAATCAAATCTGCCCAATTTGATGCAACAGAGAAGAAACAGGTTTGACATGGCAAACATGTAACAGGCAAAACGTATCACACAATTTTTGTGTAAAAATGACATCCCATCAGCTGTTTTTGCAGTTATGTCTGCCCATGTGACACAGAATCAGACCTCATCGTCAGCCTGCTATAGAAAACCACGTTTTAAACACATTTTTAACTGTTAACTATTAATTTTAGAAAGTTTGGCATTTTTGTTTTCATTTAAAGTCACGGTATGCTGCTTTTCTTCATTTAGATCAAGAAAGCAATGAAAGCGTACAATGCCAACTTCTCAAATGTATTTATTTACAAAAGCTAGAATTTAGGAAAGCTCAGTAATGTCAGCATAACATTGAGCCTTGTGGGACTCCACATGAGGAACCAAGTTAAACACTTTGACATCTCTTCCAACACACAAAACAGAAATAGATTCAAGATGCAGGTGACATCATTCCCTTTTACCTTAGGACTATTTTATTTTTATGCTTAGACCACATATACCTCACCTAACCTTTTTCTTCCAGCAAACAGCAGAACACCTGCAGTTCTTTTATCAAGCATGCAATCTAGTCCTTCTGTCTGTGCTCCTTTTCTATTGTCCTCATTCTGGGTGCTTGAGAATACAGATATGATCCCATACTACAATATTTCATAAGGCTTTCAGCCCTTTACCCTGAAACAAGACATCCTAATTGTTTTATGGACGTGTTGTTGCTGTTAACAGGATATTAAATATCAGATCGAGCAACTGATTAGCAACTGGAAATAGCTTGCTATCCAAACATCTTAATAAGAGAGCTCTCCATTTAGCAGATATTAGCCACAGGTCTTGAAGCTTGTACTAGTGGAGGCTCTCATTTCATTCATCTCATCTGCATTTGTGCGTTAGTGTGCATCTGCTGATTGTTTTATTGGCATGTTATCACTTTACCACACAGTTTATCTCCTGCAATTAGCTTAAATTGCAATCAAGAGGCAGTGTCAGTGCTGCAACACTGAGGTGCATGAATGAAAACCTGGATGTTGCTCAGTAAAGATGTGTTGTACTTACGTGATTTACAAGGCAATGATTGCATGGGCACGCCGGACTGAGAACCCAGAGCAGTGATAAAACTTGACAGAATTATAAAGCCTACTACAGCCCGCCTAAAAACATCAACACACACACAAACACGCACAGACGTCCTACCAACTCAATTAGAAACACTACATTGCCCAGCAGCTTCTGTTAATCTAATCACTACCACTCCATTAACCATCCAGCTTCCCTGACCGAATCACTATGATTACATCTGCTCCCTGCTGACTCTGTGGCCCTGCAGAGGTGATAAATCAGGAGACCCTAACTCTGCAGCTCTGTTTTCTCTGTCGTGCTAACCTCTGTGGTAACGGTCAGCATCAAAGCTGTATCCATGTCAGTAAGAGCGCAGGTGAACCTAAGACTGAGACCAGTTTGCTGAAAAACAAGATATAGGTTTAAAAAAAAGACTGCAAAGTGATTATACAGTAATAATCTAAGAAAAACCCGAATAATCCTTATAATCCTAATAATGCCTTCTCATTTCTCCAAACTGGATATAATGGAATTAGGTTAATCATCCACACATCAGATTAGACATAATCAATTTTATTTAGAAAATTCACAAAACAATATATGCTTTATGTGGTACATGACAAATTTTACATTGATTTTCTTTCTTTTTTGGCTTCATGATTATGAGCTTTTATCTTTAGATTGATAAAGCAAACTTAAGGACAATGTTGCTAATAGCGTCAGTCTGCTCAAGTCCATCATAAATCTTCTGTGTTTTGAGTCTGTACAGCTTACAGAAAGTGGAAATATCCATCACTGCTACTGTCGTAATTATTGATATACTGAACGTTCATGACTACTTAGAGTGTTTGATTGTTCACAGGAGCCTGACTGACAGAAAGCCCTTCCCTGGGAACATGCACATGTTGGAAATGTCAAACCATTTGATTGTAACTATTTGTAACTGTCTAGAGCTTTCGGTTGTACCTCCCAGTCTTTCTCAGATGGATCTGTAGTTGTCATGAAAATGCATGTGAATGTGTGTAAACATGTCGCATCAGCAAAATCATCTACAGTAAAATGAAACTATAGACAGTGAAATCCAATCCCTGCAGTGTTTGTGAGTGTGTGTGCTTACAGGACACTCTTTACTCTATGAGTCTGCTTGATTGGACAAGTGGCTGACTACCACAGTGTCATAAAGACATGTGGAGCCTAGTTCACAGGCTTGTAAAAATGTTATTGATTTCTGTATTTTCCTGTTCTTGTCTCCAGCTCTGCATCGACTCAAAAGCCCACTGAGTGCTCGTGGTTAAATGTCAGACAACAACAGCACCGTATCAGAAATGTTTCCAGAATTTTAGGCACAGCTGGGAAGCAAGGACCTTTCGGGCATGGGGGTGGGGCATTAAAAATGAGAAGATTCAAACCAAACCACTTTTAAAATGGTTTGAAAATTCAGAAATACTTCCCCAGTCCGAATTTGTCAATCACACCAATTCATTCTTTTCCCACAGTGCAAACAGTGAAAACTCAGAAACATTTTAAGACCAGAGCTGGTGCAGATGGAGCTGTCTGTGTCTATATTTGGGCCCTTCCTTTATGTTTTACAGTGTTTCCATGTCTTCACAGAGCTGTGTACCAGAAATACTTCTTCATATGTGGGACTTGACAATGAGAATGTCTAAGAGAGACGATCCAGAACCAAACTCTAATTCCACAGAAAACTGGGTCATCTCTGTGTCTTTGCTTACAACTACTCCAGAAAGTCAGAGCATTTAAATGGTCCAATAGTAACATGGGAAACCGAATCCACTTTATATTATCATTTACATGAGTTTCTTGTTATATGCACATTCGGAAATCCAGATAAACTGAGAATGTGATTTCTGAAAAGCGTCTCGTGGTGCTTTTTCCTTGCATGCATGACAGGATTTAGAGAACGAAATGTATGTTCTGCAACAGCTGAACATATTGCAGCTCAATCAGACAACTCACATTTGTGGCTGACGTATTACAGCAGGATACTATACTTAGAGTTTATGTTGCAAAATGGTCATTCCCTCTAAAGATGCTCTAAAATTGGGGACTGATGGGTGAACATCTTTCTGAAGTTTATAAATGGATGCTGGGGTGGTTGAGGGGTTGAAACAGAAGCAAGCTTTACATGGCAGCAGCAACACTGACATATCAGGAGGAAATTTGGCGCTTGAAAAGACTTCCATATTGGGAGGGTGGGTTTGGTAAATGACATGGCGAGCGTTATGCATGGCAGTATGTCTGAACCTGCTCATAGGCTCTGCTTCTTTAAAACATAAAAAGTAAATGCTTCAGTTTTTCATCATTAAATAATAATTTTGTTGTCTCTCTTTCCAAGCACCTACATTTTTTTATCAAGTGTTTATGATGAAAGAAACTACAAAAAGACTCACTGGGGTTTTGGAGGAGAAAAAAACAACAAACTTCCAAGCTGCTGCTTTAATTTTGCTTTAATGTGGAATTGCTGATGAATGCCAAACTGTGTGACACCACCTATTTGTCTGTGTTGGGCTCTGAGTAACCATTTTCTCAATTGATTGTAATTTTGCTCTGCAATTATCGGCAAAACACAGTGTGAGTACTTTACTGTAATAAACACATAGTATATTAACAAATGTATGTCAAACAAAAAGCATTTCCCTTTCTGCCTCCCTCTTCACGTCTCTATGTAAATCCCCAGTGAGGTTTTAAACCACCAACTCTGTAAAATATGCAGAAATCATCACCTTCTATGAAGGACACGCTATGTAGATACTGTGCTATATGTGTTAAATCTGTGGGTGCTAATGTGTGTGCGTGTGTTTGGAATATGCTCTAATGTGGATTATTATGTACTGGGTGTGAAAATGGGAGGACTAGAGGGATGTGTGGAGGATCAGTCTAGTGTTACCATGGGAACTGGGAAATACCCATTACCCATATAGGTCTTCTATATAGGTATCATTTGATTGTTGGGGTTTTCTCTTAGTCCTATTTCCATTTTATTTATGATCCTGGAGTTTGTTTGTTATCACCAGTTCTTCTCTCCTGTTATTTCTCTTTGTTTCTCCTGCCATCCATCAGCCCTGTTTTGAGTTCAAGGAAACCCTCACTGATTGATCCCTCATTGATTATAAGAAGAAGAAGGAGGTGGTAACAAGCCACTCATTAGTTTAGAAATAAACAGCATCTCCTGTAGCTGCAATTACAAATACATGACTAAAGTATTACTTGCACTCACCTGCTGACTGCAACAGCATCAGAAAAAGAATAAATACATAACAACAAGAGCAGCACTTCACTTAAAGCAGTGATTGGCATCCTTTTGGAATATCTGGAGAACTAAAGATCAAAGTAGTTGTTATGTAAGAGTAAATTACTATAATTTTCGATTTCACTTGATTGCACACTTGATTGAACAATGTAATTGACATGCGACGTGACTATTTCATGGTGAATCAGTTGACCGCTTGAGGGCAGAGTACGTTTGACAACAGTGACAGATTGTGGGCTTACAAAATTGTTATGTCTAACATATTATTGTGCAAACATATTATTACAGAATCAGATGTGCATGCAAGCTTTCTTTTTTGTGTCCATCAAATATTTGGTCATTTATAGGTAGTTAAAAAACACAAAAAAACATGTTTGTTGGGTTGTGTAGTTTTCACATGACAGAACAAGAGTAACACCAAGAAATATCTGTGTGTGTGTGTGTTTGTGTATCCCTGTCCTTTCTTTTCATCCGACCTGCTTCGAAACTTTGAAAATGTTTTGTTGGGAACCCCAGTAAGTGCAGTGTCCGGCTTGGAGTGTTTTGGATCAATGGTTTGTAAATTGTGGCTAAAGGTTGGTTTCAAGCCAGGTATCTTGGTGATGACGTATATATAAATGCTGGCTATGGATAGTTTAACTTTCCATGAACATCTACATTTCTATTTCCCTAAAATCTCCATAATAGTTAGGGGAGCTTCCGAGTTTGCTGACTTTTGACATGATACAATTTTATTTAAATGATTACCAGTTGATATAAAGATAAAAGAGATTTATGAGTGCAGCTTTAATTTGAGAAGTGATAACCATACCATTGCCTGTTTAAGTTTCCCTCAGTCCTCAGTCACAGTGAAGGGAAAAAGAAGAAGAAGAAGAAGAAAAGGAATTTCTAAGTTTAACAAACTAAATTTTCTGATGAATGAAATCTGGAACTGGACCAGGCTTTAGCATTTCAAAAATGAAAACAAAACCAATTAATCAGATTGTGGCTGTAGTGTGCAGCTCCTAGATGTATTAAAATTCCATCTCTGAAACTATTTTAAATGGATCAGCCTGCCAAAATTAGGATGAGTGGCTGCACTGAACAGTTTGAGGTTTCATAATGCACTAATGCACTGCGGAAATCACTTTGGAAACAGTATTACAGTAATACTGCAATTAACAACTTGAATTACATACGTGCACAAATGGCTTGGATATAAGTATTGTGTTTAATATCATTTAAAATCATTTTTACATTGGTAGCATTTTCAGTTTTGACACTGAAACACTGTCTGTTGGCTATGGTGAATCCCTGTGAAGATGTAACTGAAGCAGCAGCTGTACCTGCTTGCCTGACAGCTGAAGTATTTCAAAGAACAGATTCATTTTTAATGCTGCCACCTTCGCTCATTCATTCATTTTACGCATCTCCCAGTGACAAACAAAGCCCAAGCACTTTTCCTCTGAAATTACCTGTGTGTCTCCCTTGCCTGTTTGTACATTAATTCAGACGAGGTATCTAACTTTCTTCCTTTCAGGATAACTAACTTTGTATCCTTTCAGATTGCATTATCTTGATTGCTCATATGCAAAGCTCAGTGGGCTGTTGCATAAATTGTAATGACCTTCAGGTAGCAATGATCATGTGGAATAAGAACTAGGGAATTTTTGCTTTTGAAATATCAACCAGAACCTCTCTAGCTCCGGAGGACTTTCTTTCTTCTCAGCTTATGAATTCCTTTGAGCACCTCTAATTTCATTCTGCTTCATGCTTTTCCATCCATCTTCCAAATTATTCCTTTTATCAATGTTTACATCTGTTGGTGAGGGTTACATTTCAGTGGGGTTTCTCGGCACACATCTCAAAGCACGTTTATAAGCAACTCATTTACAAAAATACTATCCCCACCCCCCCTCGGTTCAGGTTTGACTGGGCAGGTTAAATAAGATGTGATATGGATTTAAAAAAAGAAAACAATACCCAAACCAAGAATGGAAATACTATGGAGTAAAACTCATAGTCATAGTCTGTCTCCTTTTTCAGTAAAGTCAAATCACGCATTGTGTGAAAGTTGAGAAGCACATCAAATAGTTGATAAGCATCTTCCAAAACTTTATTCCAAAAAGACATTAGCTCATAAAACGTCTAGTTGTGTTTATGAAATCTTAGACCTTTACATTTACAAATCCCTCATATTAAACCCAGATAATAAAAAACTCATCAGGTTATTTTGAGAGTGCGTGACTTTATGGATGACAATTCTCAGCCTGGAAGAATGAACAAAACAGCCATTGCCAAAAGGCTAACACAGGCATAGCTTCTGGGCTCTCTCTGAATTGTTCTCTTTTGTTTCATACCCTGTTGTCTTTATGGTTCACCAGTCCATAATAATTATACAAGGTACTGCACCTGATTTAGATTTGACCAGTCTGCCTTTCGAGTTGAGTTTCTCCATGAGTTTTAATGTTGCTGCAATATTTACGTCACTCCATGGAACTCATACTATGGCCATTTACATTTGTGCATTTCGAATGCATGATTGATCTCCTCCACTGTGTCTTCAACTTTAATTTCATTTTTGGGAAAAATAAGAAGTCACAGGAAGGCAAATCTTCCAAGTGATGAGCAGAGACTGTGCTATTGTGGCCAATAAAACCCTGTGTTTTCCTTGTCCTGCAGCCAGCCATAGGCTGTACAGTATATAAAAGACAGACCAAGTCACAGTCATGTCACCCACTCATTTCTGGCTGTATTTTGAAGCCTCTGGTGTTTCATTTTGGCTGTTGCCACATTGTTTGTTTTTGTTTGTATTTTCTGAGCTAGAAGTTACCATATGGGGATCAGGTAATGCTAACAAGTCTTATTAGTAATCTGTATTCATAAACTGTATGGGTGCATTGCACAGACATACCTACCCCCCACAAAGCAAGCAGCTCTGGCCCGGATCTGGTGTCAAGCCGGCACTGCTGGCTGACGTCTGGCATGGTAAGTGGTATGTCATCCAGATATGGGCCAGGCCTGGCATAGATGGCACCGTTTATGTGATGACATGCCACATCTGGCCCGATTGTGGTTTGGTTTATGTGGCCCAGGCCCATAGAAAACAGGTCAGGCCCGGATCCGGCATCAAGCTGGCACTTCTGACTAACTGGTGTGGGCCAGGTCTGGCAATGATGGCGCTATTTATGTTCCTATTTTCCTATTTTAGTTAGAATACCCAAATGCCATGTTCCAATACTATATTGCTATGATAGCCAACGTTTCAAATGCAGGTGTGATAGGTTTGTGAGTGTACACTTTATCCAAAACCTAGTGAGGGTTTACTCATGTCTACCACTGGGTGGTTGCAACTCAGGAGGTCGAGCAGGTCACCTACTGATCAGAAGGTTAGTGGTTCGATTCCTGGCTCCTCCAGTCTACATGTCAAGAGTGTGACTGTGTATGAATGTAGTTAGGAAGCACTCAGTTCAGAGAACGTGTGTGATTGGGTGAATGTGGCATGCTGCATAGAGCACTTTGAGTAATCTGGGAGAGTAGAAAAGTGCTATGTAAGAATCAGTCAATTCACTGTTTGAACAGAGTTTCGTCATGTTACTTTTGCACTATTATGTTCAGGCACATGTTGTTATCACATGGCTTGATTAAGGCACACATCAGGCCCACATCTGGGGCCAGAGCTGAAACTGTTCTGGGCCAGCGCAGGGCCAGCAGTGCAGTGTGTCTGTAGCTGGCCTTGTGCTGGCCCATGTGTGGGCCACTTCTGGCAAACCAGATCTGGGCCACCAAAAAGCCATCATTCTTTGCGGTATGTGGGCCATGTGTAAGCACATTGTGTGGGCCAGATCCGAGTCATACCAATTTTGCTATGTGGGCCACTAATTAATAGAGATGATGGTAAGATACCCTTCTAACAGAGTTAAATCTGCAATTTTACTCACTTATACAGAGTCACAAGACTCTCCAATAGTATTCACAACACAGCAAGTCATATTTCTCAGATAATTCCTTCAACAATGCTCCATAAGGCACCAACACCACAAACAGATGGGCAATGGAAGAAGTAAGGCCTAGGAAAAAAAAACACCTACCAAACAGTTGTTACAAACAGTGATACTAACGCTGTTATGTCGAGCACTTTAATATGGGAGGTTATAGGAACTGATCTGCCCTTGGAGCCAGCCTCATGTACCTTGTGACGTTAAAATTTAAGTCTTGAAGAGTCTAAAACCATGGAATCAATTCAAATTACACACTGAATGCTGAAGATGGATGGCACTCTCCTGACTGCACGTTTCACATCACAAAAAAGCTACGGTTGGTCTGACGACAACAAACTCTTGATCAGCAGCGTTGATCACTGGAGCACTAAGCGAGCAATCTAAAATTAGCACATAGACTGAAATTGGTCCAGGGGTAAACGGGAAGATGACCTTGAAGGTTACAACATTTTCACTGGTCCAGTCTTAGAATATTACAATCACACCTGGAATTGAATACAACAAAAATATGGTTGTACCTTACTGCTGGTTGTATAAATGTTTTCCATTGTTTTGATCCTGAGATTTTGCCTGCTTTTATGGAAATTTACTCCCTCTCGCTCTCCCTTGTTCCCTCTCCTTTTTTAAAAACATTAATTCTACCTGACCTGCTGTTGCTTTTATCACAATCTCCCAAATTTGTCTTTGTTTTTTGGGCAATTTGCAACATACCGTTGTGCTATTTCTCAGTGTACTCCAACTTGATGATGGTTAGTAATTAAATACGGATCATAAAGTGCGTTATTAGCACAGGGGGGAGAAAAAACACAGTGTGGCCACATTTGGCTAACAGTGGGGCTTTTTGGTACAGTTAAGGCAGGATAAAAGCCTGCACCAAATCAGTCAAAGTCAGTTAATAGCGAAGGGAAGTAATAAAGGCAAAGCTAAAAAAAATATGGAGGTGGAGGAGAGGATGAGTCTCGATATCTCTACCTCTTTCTCTTTCGCTCGCGCTCGCACACACACACACACACACACACACGCACGCGCGGGAACAGATACAGTGAACAAGCTGTCAGGTTCCTGGCTAAGTGGACTAAATTGTGTCGCAGCATAGACGAGAACAAACAGAGAGTGAGAGGTAGAGAGAGAAAGAGGCAGTGGGGGTTGTGGCTGATTAAAGCACGGTGGAGCAGTTATTGAATTTACAGAGAAATTCTCCAGTGCCATGAACACAAACAGCTACCAAGGGGATTGGTGCCATTCAAGGAACAAGTGCCACCATTCATATATCATGAGTGCAGACGCTGAAAAGATTCCAGTCTCATACATCTCACATATATCAGACATGATTGTAATATACCACCATCCTGTCATCAAGTCTAATCTTGTCATGTAAAAAGGAACATTTGCACAAACTTACTTTACAAACTCTGACATAGTTGCTAGCATTTTAACTTTGGTTATCGGACATCTTTATGACCACAAACAAGTTGGACTCAACAGGAAAAGAAATAGCTTTTTGTACCTTTAAAGGGAAACACTGGTGCTATGTTTTTCTTCTTGTCAGTAATCCCCACGGCTCGTGGCTCCAAGCCTGGCACACTCAGACATTCACTTTTTAAAAAGGGCTCACAGAAAAACAAGTTCAGTCACAAAAAGCTGAACAATCTAGTTTTTATTTATTATTATCATTATTATTATTGGGGCAGGGATAGCTCAGTAGGTAGACTGGTGGCCGCATGATCGGAGAGTCGGGGGTTCGAGTCCCCTGAACAGCTACCCTGAGGTACCCCTGAGCCATCCCTACACACTGCTCCCCAGGCGCCCAATGGCTGCCTACTGCTTCACTGAGTGAATGGGTTAAATGCAGAGAGGAATTTCCCCACGGGGATCAATAAAGTACACTTTCTTTCTTCTATTATTGTTATTTCTTCCAATTCTTGAACCTGTGGAAATTTTTCTGTATTCTTTTGTAGTAAAGCATCAATCCAAAGTCAAGAAGAATTCCTTCTTCTATTGTACATTTTCTTTCTAAACATCCATGTCACCTTGAAAAATCTCCAATGGTGCATTGAGCAGGCAAACCACTGGGCTTCAAAACACCTGGTACCTTGAAATCTATATGACCTCCAGACTCTATAAAAAAATCTATGAATTATCTTAGTGTGACTAATATAATTTATACCCTGGATATTTTTGAAGCAGCAGGAAGGATCTCACTTGGAGCTGGACATAATGGTCAAAGCTAACTGATCCATCATGTGCTGCTTCATGAAAGGAAAGCAGTGGTAACCTCCATGAAGCAGTGAGGCTGGGGGTTGTGAATGAAGAAAATGCATGCTAGGAGCCCTCTTCACACTCCTTTAGCACTTTGGTTGTGCAACACTTCTGAATCAACTGCTTCACTGGAGCACAGCTGCAGGCCTGAGAAAGCCATATGTAAGACTTTCAAGTTCATCTAATGCTACACAGAACTGCAATTAAGATTAGTGTAATACCCTAAATCAAGCCTATTCAAATGGCGGCCCAGAAGCAACCTGCGAGTGGCCCTGCCTGTGGTCCTGGCAGAAACACAGAGAAAACGCAAAAAATTAATTAATTAATTAATTTAAAAAAATTAAAAATTCCTACAGCATAGTGTAGACTGTGAATGCAACACTTCTAGTAGCCTAGCAATATTTAACCCACAATGGAAACATATTAAACAATCATCGTAATATATGATGTGACAACAGCATGTCTTTCTCAGTCCAAACGCGTAAATTTAACCCTGCCTGGACTGACAAATACTTATTCATTTTACCGCCAAATCCAAATGCCAAACCTATGTGTTTAATTTGCAGTGAGTGTGTTGCGGTACTTACGCAGGCACCACAATGACAAACACCAGACTTTCTACACAGACTTTCAGACTTTGCGAGCTTAATAATCTTACAACCGGAGTTGTACTACCATGGTGAGGGTCCTGTACAGCCCAAGAGAGAGCTGCAGCAGCTTCCCTTTGTGTTTGCTTCTTGGCGAAGAAGAAAAGGCCTTTCACGGATTCTGAAACAGTGAAATACTGCATACTGGCCGTGGTGGATGCGGTGATAAGTGACAAAAAAATTAAAGTAAGTGTGGCATCTGCTATTAAAAGCATACCCCTGTCAGACAGTTCAAATATTCGTAGAGTTGAAGTTCTGGCGTCAGACGAGTTTGAAATGCTGTTAGATGACCTGAAGAAAACTGATGTAATGTCTACAGCAGGAGATGGTTCACAGCGAGAACTGAGAATGCACAGTTGTGCATATATGTCCGTTTTTTGGATGGGAAATTGCTCGCTTACTACCGTTAGAGGGACACACAGCTGGCGAAATAATGTTTGAGAAGATTTCAGCTCTTTGTGAGGAAAATGGTCTGGATATGAAGCGTGTCTGTATACTTGTGACGGATGGGGCTCCATCCACAGCAGAAAAAATGAGTGGTCAGCAAAATATTTATTTTAATTTGAAAGGGAATTATCAAAATGTTTTTTTTTATTATTATTTCAAATGTACAAAAAATAGTTTAGTTATAGCTCCCTTTTTTTGAATGGACCTTTTGGTGTGCATTTGTGAGAGGTCACCAGATTTACAGGGGAAAAGGAATATTCAACTAACTTCTTAGTTGAATAGCCCTAAATAGACACAATTGCATATAAAGCAGCAGTCTCTCTCCAAGCATGACTTAAGATGTTATGAAAGCTAACAGGACAAAAATGCATTTAGAGAAATAATTTGATATTCTGGGAAATGTGCTTATCCTTGCAAAGGCAGTGTCATGCCTACAAACTCATTGTAAAGATAAAGCCAACAGTGTAAAGATGGTTTAGCTTTCTATACAACAGGTGCAGGTGCATTGCTTGTTAATATTATTCCCAAACATCCATCCATCCATCCATCCATTCGCTTCCGCTTATCCTTTTCAGGGTCGCGGGGGGCGCTGGAGCCTATCCCAGCTGTCATAGGGCGAGAGGCGGGGTACACCCCGGACAGGTCGCCAGTCTGCCGCAGGGCCAACACACAGGGACAGACAAACATTTGCACTCACATTCACTCGCACATTCACACCTAGTGGCAATTTGCATTATTCAATTAACCTATCCCCACAAGCTGCATGTCTTTGGACGGTGGGAGGAAGCCGGAGTACCCGGAGAGAACCCACGCAAACACGGGGAGAACATGCAAACTCCACACAGAAAGACCCCGGCCTGATGGTGGAATTGAACTCAGGA
>VUQQ01069357.1:0-16469 GCA_015108535.1 Steatocranus sp. 'ultraslender' AB-2019
ATGAGGGGTGACTCAGCAGCCGCGGAGCAGAAGCCAGATGGGGTTGCAGTGACGTGCCCGTGAGCTCCACTGGCAGCCAGCTGTGCCAGAGTGACCGAGCCCCAGGCTGAGAGGCCGAGGGCACCCCACCCCCGAAGGGGCCCGAGCAAGCCCCAGGCTCCAGGCCCCGACAAGCAACCACCAGGAATGAGCCGGTGCGTACCTGGACGCCTATCCCCAGACACAAAGAACCACCAACGCACCGATGTTTGAGGGCGTCCGCCACTGGCAGGGGGAGTGGTGGGGGGAGATAGGCCTCCATACCTTGGAGGGCCTGAGATGTCCCTAGAGAGGTGGCGTCTGATACCCGACCTGACATATAGACACAAACAAACAGGCACACATGGATACAAACATCCATTCCCACCCTCATGCTCTCATATGCAATTACTCAGCACTCACCCAACGTGGAGACAGACATATATAGACACTGTACACACATACACACTCCCCAAGCGTACTCTATACCCCAGGTCTAGGTACCCTTGCACCATGGTTGTGGGTTCCTGTAAGTAACAGTTAGTTCTTTCTTTAAAAGGGCTTTCAAATAGCCCTAAGCATTGTTATGACTTAGAAAATGAGATTTTGGGGGATGAGTAGCCTAGAGTGGAATATATTCATCTCGCCATGAAAACCATTCTTCACACTATAAAATAAACCATTTTAAAAGATATTTCTGTTTCCATATCCAAGAGCTCCATACATACCGGTCCACGGCAATGGCCAGGATACTGAAAAAGGACCCCAAAAATGACATGCACAGCAGGGAGTCGATTGCATCGTCCAGCGTGGTCTCAGAAGAACCTTTCTTATTCAGGTGTCCCACATCAGCAAACACAATCATGAGGTTTTCCAAGGTTTTGGTCAGGCTGGCGATGGTGTGGAAGGCTGCCAGGCTGCAGATGAAGCAGTGCATTGGCGAGTGGAGGTTTCTGTTCCGTATGACAGCTACCACAACAAGGAAGTTCTCAGCAAAGCTCACCGCTCCGATGGTGAAGAAGACGGGGTTGGGAACCACCACCTCAGGACAGTCCGATTGGTTCATTAAAGAGCCGTTCATTGTTGGTCAAGACAGTGTTCGTCCAGGATTAAATGCTGATTAAAGGCAGATATTTACTTTGGGGCTATTTTGCATTGTAAGTTTACTAAGTTTACATTGATATTGTTTCAAGAATTGGTTTAAATATAAATATTTGCAGTACATTTTAAACTGCATTCATTCTTACATTTACAAAAACATATTAGCTGCTGATCTGTTTTTAACATAGAGATCAAGTTTAAAATGATACCTGTGACTTAATGAGTCCTATAAAGGTCTCACAATTTAGATTTACACACTTTGCAATATCCTTCAACTTTCTTGTCATCAATAATTTCATGAAATCATGACAGAAATATTTGCAGAAAACCTAAAAAAAGTCAACAAAAAGTAACAATTGGTTTTTTTTTTTATAGATACAAATTTGAATTTAAAACACAAATTAACTTTTTTGCTAATGGTATAAGACTTACTGAGTAAAATTATGGACAGCTGCCAAACAAAACAATGGAGCTAAACTACAAGAATACAGGCAGCAGGTGTACATATATATATATAAAAAAAGGGTAAAATAATAATGTCACATGCTACATGATGATATAATATTAATGTTGCTTTTAATTGGCTTTCTGTTGTGTTGCTATTAAAAAGAATGAACATTAGTTTATGGTAAATTATATCAGGACTGTCACAACCTTTGACCTATAACCTATTTATCCAAGAGGTGAAAGACTTTGTAACTGGGTTTGCAGAAGTGTTATAAAGATTAAAAATACATTAAAAAATTAAAATAATAACTAGTTACAGTAGTTTTCGCTAAAGAAATATTACCATGTTAGGTCAGATTTGAGCTTTTCCTTTTAAGCTAAGCTTAGACAATATATCATGTTTTAGTGAGAAAGTAAAATAGTAGTATGCAGCTTGTTTGCAGTAAAGAAACATTAATGCTAGATGAGAAACAATAGAAGCATAGTGGTTCTGAGTTTGGAAATAATTACAAAAGTTCATCTATTGTTACCTTAAAATATAATATATTTTTGTTGAGTGAAACAAAAAAATAAAAATATAAAAGACCAAGAAACAAAAATTGCTCCACGTGTTACAAGAGTTTAGTTTGACCTCAGATGGAGGCCGTGGGTTATTTTCAGCTGTCCTCCACTGGGTAATCGCAAGAGCGAAGGTCACGTTTAAGAAAACACGCACAGGACTGCTGAAAGGCAGCTCGCTGCAGCTCCCGTGGAACAAAGTGTTTTTCTCATATATGTCCAGGTTTAAATCGAGGAGTGCTGGCTCCGGTACACCTCAGTCAGCTGTGGCCACAACAGCCTCTCTGCTGTTCACATGAGGGGCAGCCAATCGATTTGTTCTTTCTGTTTGTTCAGAGCTCACAGATGTTATTGCCAAACTGGTTTACATGAGACTGCAGTGCTGTGTTTGGTGGTCTTCTTGTCTTTGAGTCTGGTGCAGATGTTTACGTGATGCTTTCACCTGTAAAAAACAAGCATGTTATTAAAATTCTTCTTCTTTTAAATGTGTTAGAGATTCTACATGCATTGTTTGACAGTTCAATTCTGTGTGAATCATATAGCGTACAACATTTATCTTGTGCTTTGTCTGTGACGAGTTGTGTGACCTTTAATTTAAAGTCTCACAGCTCGCCTGATGTCTGTGTATTCTGCCATTCCATTTGAATGCATTTAGTCCCACCTTTGTAATTGAACACTGTCCTTTTAAATAAAGAAAGCACTCTGTGATCTTGGCTGTGACTCAGAATTCCTGTCAGGCTGCAGTCTGAAGATTATTATAATAATTATATCCAAAAGCCTCTGATCCCTTTTTATTATGGCATTCTCAGAGCAGCTTCAGTGCTCGCAAAGATGCCGCATTAAATCCAGTTACAGCAGCTTTGATTGTTTATGTTTTCTAGTTTATTTTACCACATAAGCATAATAGTTTCTTAAATAGCCTTTCAATGAGACTATTGGCATTTCCACGGCAAAATCATGTCATGTTTCCAAATTGCCACATTTGCCACTATTCGCTTACTTTTCATTTTTATCTTTCAGTTATCATTTTATTAAGTTTAGGTAACAAACACTTGCTTAACTTTGAAAAAAAAAAAAAATTATATGGTATATATTCTGCCGTAAATGTCAAGGTCTGACGTGGTAAACTGTGCTGTGTAGACTAATGAAGCAAGTGTTTTTGATAGTGCCCACATTTGAAGATGACTATATTTTTCTAAATACATGCCAGCTGCTTCTAGCAGTATCATAATCAGCTGACTGTTTGAGCTACATGTCAACATGCTAACTAGGGAGGCTGCCAAGCCAAGAAAAGAAATTATATCTACTCTTAAATTACAGCCCGTTCTCAAATTAACAACTGATTGGTCTTGAGGAAAAGCCTAACGTTTGCTGCATGTCATTTTTTTTTAGCTCATTTTAAGCTATGTATTTTATTCTTAAATGAAAGACTTTCTATAATAGAAAGAATTCAAGTTGTAATGCAGAGCATCAGAGCTACTGAGGAATGGTGTCAGAATTCTCATTGTGACATCATTTTTAACTTTGGCTTTAACACCTAACTTGTTCTGGGTCTAGCTGCTTCCTACTGAGCTGGTCAAGTGTTAATCCCGCTACAAACAAACAATTTGAATCAATAAAGATAGGATGAATGTACTTTCATGAGTACTTTACAACTGCCCCCAGGCTGTCTGGTAACAAAGAAAGTAAAATGAATGTCCATGAACACAAATCAGTGCTGTCTTAAAGCTAATATGAAGCTAATATGATTTATAGTCAGTCACAAATTATTATTATAATATCAGCTATATCAGCTAAAAATATCTATCTGAGACCAACCAAGGGTCCATGGCACTGGAATATCGACTGTGGCTTTGCACGATTGGCTCTTCAATGCCTGAACCTGTCATTTGTTACTGTTTCAGCAACACATGATCAGCTGGGTAAAGCAGACCTGTCTTACAAGTCATTTCCATTTTTTTAGGAAGTGCAGGCTAACAAATGTCACTACAAACATTTGGACACCACAAGGCAGGCATCCCTGTAGGAAGTGTTATGAAAAGTATTGTAAAATCATGCTTTCATGGTCTGTATTCATACTGAGCAGTGAATGTTCAGCAGGAGGTGTTTGTCCTCCCCAAACTTGCCTTAGGTTACGTATAGTTTGACAGATGTACTGCCCAGTTCCCCTGCTCCGGGGAAACCCAGTTTCCCGGTGAGTCGGTCCTGCCAGCAGTTGATGCCAGAAGCGAGAAGTCACTTGGAAAACTTCCCCAGGTAAATGAAAAAATAACAAGCTCTCACTGCTTGCTCCAGCCATTATACTACTGAAATTCTAAATGTAGGTTCTCATATGTTTCCATGCAAAACTATTTTATCTTGGCTGTTGACCTGTATGCAAACTTCTGCTTTAGGTTAACACTCTTTTTTACAACATCCAGCCAACTAAGCTTTGAAATGGTGTCAAGAGTTGGCTTGGAGCAAACTTTTAGTAAATGTTAATGAGCATTTGCTGACATTCATTTGGGTGAATTCCATCTATTCATGCATTTTTCGGCCACTTGTTTGGCTCTAGCTTGTGGTGGCAGCAGGGTAAAGAGAGAAACCTATACCACCCTCTTCCTAAACACCTCCTGCAGCTCATCTGTGTGGACACCAAGGCATGCCTCAATCTTTCGGTCACAATCCCGTAATATAGATGGTCTGGTAAATTGAGAGGTTTGCTTTTACAGACAGCTCTCTGTTCACCACAACAGACCAGTACAGCATCTGCACACCAATTCATCTATCAACCTCCCATTCTACGCTCCACTCTTGAGCAAACTTCAAAAGTAACCCTAGCATTGCTTAAAAAGTCTATTTAGAGACCGCATCAGTGCTAATAACACAATGCCAACACTGATAATTGCCATGCTCACAGTCTTTGTTTCGTACATAAGGATTCTAATAATTGCAAATTAGCACTTTGTCATTACTTTATATTTATTCAGTGTCATAAGCTTCATTTGACAATCGATTTTTATGCTTAATTTATTTGATAGACATGCTAAAAGCCCACTAAACCTACTAGAGGTAATCCTGCTGTCTGTAGCAGTCTTTGAGTAAAGTTTCATAACAGTCCACATGTTATTAAGTAGGGCTGCACAATTCATTAAATCCAGTCTCAGTCATGATTTGGCTTCCAGTGAACGTGATCACAATACAAAAAAATGTGTGCTTTGCCAGTGCTCCCTAAACCAGTGCCTGATCACAGGCCTGCATGCCCCAGTCACAACTGTTCGTGTTACTCATCAAAACAACAGTTTTGATGAGTAACACAACAGTTTTGATGAGTAGCACGATATTTAAAGACAGATATACAACAAAATTCAAACATCTTGGCACATCAGAAGGTGAAGCTCTTGCCCCTTGCAGATCATGAGATTTGCCACACGCGATGGCAAATCTGAGAAGAAATGTAACGAGCGAGATGAGTCTGTAACATCAACAAAAGTGAGTCTGAACAGTCTCCACAGCCAACCAGCTCACGCTGAAATCACCAACACAAGCAAATTCCATTTGGTCAACGAAATCTGTTCACTGGATTCAGTGAGTAACAAAGGCTCCAGGAAAATGATCGTGGGTGAAAGATTATTTCATATTTTGCTACAATGATACTATCCATGCTGTGTACAAAATCCCACAGAGCGAAAACAAAGTTATCTTACAGCTGTCCAGTACTTTGCTACACGTTTTATTCAGATGCAGGCACAATAATTGCAGTGAAAAGAAGAATCTATAGCAATTATTTAATCTTGTGTTGTGTTGTCTTTGATGCATTTTCTAAATATTCTTTTGTTTTCCTTCTAAGAGAGATGCTGAATTTAGGTGAATAAGGAAGCTAGGTGAATATTTTGAAACTAAGATTTCTACACATGTGAGGATGTGAAAGCCGTGTTCTGCTTACATGACAGTGCAACAAAACATTTTTGTCACTTAAATGATTCATGGCAGGTAGTCATGGTCTCCCGGTTGATCAAAGTAATCACGGTTACATGCAGTCCTAGTATTACGCTTCATCAGTGTATGAGCTTTCTCACTCTCATGAGAAAACACTTTAGTATTATTACTGTGGGCTCCACATATCTGTTGAGTCACTGGTTTGAGCTTTAACTGGCTGATGGCAGAGATATTTGTCCAAGCTGTTTCAGCCTTGACCAAAGTGGTGACTCTCCCATTCCCGATTAGTTCTCGCCATTTAAAAAAGGTGCTCCATTTTTCTCCTGTTATTATTAGAATTTCACAGTTCAGGGTAGGTGGCTAAAATAAGTTTAAAATGGTTTTGGAGACACACTTGTTATGTCAACTGCCAGCAGATGTGGCCGACTGCCATGTTGCCAAATTGTCATCGATGGATTATTTGTTAAGCGTTCCTAAGTGGATCTTAATTTAAAAAACAACAACAACAACAACAACAGAAATAAAAGAAAAGAAAAAAAACAACGTTTACCTGCCAACTTGTCAAAATGTGTCCTGTATGCTTCAGAGGGGATGTTACCTCAGTTTTATTTTCCATTTGTTTAAAGTAGTTAATGTTACTTTAGCTGCTAGTGCAAATAGTTTAAGAAATAATATCATAGTATTTGATATTTGTATGTGTGTCTGAATGTGATGTCCAGTTATGACTAACGGTTAATAACAATTGGAACTATGAATTAGTGTTACAGGAGTCAATGGTTACAGAGTTATTAAATTTAAAGGTGAAGATCTGTTTGAAGGTTATCCTAATGTTATTGCAAGTAACAGTTATGGTTAAGGTTAAAGTGAGTCTCACTGAAATAAATCTAAATCAATGTAATGTGCTCGGAAGACACAGATGCACAACTATGTGTATCTTTGGCACATGGTCAATATTCAGATGCCATTAAACTTAAGGTCAGACAAACCTTGGAGGGCAATGGTCAGGGGGCTGTTATTGATTAAATAGCAACATGAAATTGATTTAACACTCTGAAGAGATCTCCCTGCTGATTTCCTGTGTTACTTATGCCATGCCTGGAGTTAAGCATTAATAAAGGAAGCTCAGGGTTCCTCTGGTATAAGGCACTTGACATTGGCAAATAACTTTGTACAGAAGTATGGCCTTGATGTAAAAATATTATCTCTGTATTCTGACCTGAAAAATCAAGAGTTACTTGTTTAGTGGGGTAAGGTTAAATGGTAATTCTGAATTGCGTATAGGCGTGAATGTGAGTGTAAATGGTTGCCTGTTTCTATGTGTAAGCCCTGCTACATACTGGCGACCTGTCCAGGGTTTACCCTGCCCCTTGCCCAATGGTAGCTTGGATAGGTTTCAGCCCCCCCGCGACCCTGACAAGTATAATCAAAAGAGAATGACTCGGTGGATGGATGGATTTGACTACATCAAATCCCCAGTATGATAGGAGTACCAGCTAAAGAAAAACTTTGGAACATTAACATACTCATAGATTCTCATAGATTCAGCATAAATTAATATCACTGGTAAGCATGGATTCACCATGCCTTCGTTGAGTTTCTCATTCGAAAAATATTGGCATTTATGTGCTGTTATAACAGGAGAGCTTAAGAAATGTTCAGCAATAATTAGATTTAGATTATAAACATTTGACTTTCCTGATCACCTTAGAGATAGTGGGTGAGTTCATATTTATGTGCAGATCACTCCGATTCACCAGCAAACCAATTAATTCACACATGTACCTGGCTTTGTGAATCTTGACAGTGATGTTAAAGGAGAATCTATTAGCAGCAGTGGAATATAGTATTTAGGGCTTTAACCTCCTAGGACCTGGCGTCCACATATGTGGACATCACATCTTGGGTTATTTAGACCAAAATACTCAATTTTGCTCTACAAGGGCCTGATATCCACTCACGAGGACATTATACTGCTACCGTTCGATCAAAATTTTATACGAATATCCTCATATGTGGATCTCATTTTTCTTAGAAACAAAAATCAGGTATAAAAAAAATCTGGTAATTCTTTGTCTTTACATTCATCAGGTCCCAATCAGCCCAAATAGCGAAGAGACATTAAAATTGCATGCCATGAAAGAGTTCGGGTCTTAGGAGGTTAAATAATATGTCATCACGTTACCTCAGATGAGCCTTTTCTGACTAAAGTGATAAAGTCGATGTAACAAGGAGTTTGGATGGATAGTTCCCCCCACAAATCCTATATCCAAATATTACAAATCATACTGTTAACTTTTGTGAGTTTAATCAGGGTCTGATAAAAGGTGTTTGATGTTGGTTAAAGTCAGGCCACTACTATACATGGTGGATTAATTCAAAGGACTTGTTGTTTTTAATGGGTGTAAAGTTTGAGCTATAGGTGTCTTCTGTGCAAAACTAGAAAATACTTTCTTTAATGATTTTGTGTACTGAGACATCATATTCAAAATGGCAAAGGAAAATATACATGGTTGATTCAGCAACATTAGTGTTATTTGAGATATGCATTGGGGTAAACTAAGTACAATTTTGTTTGTATAATCTCTTGTTTGACCACAGTTGAAGACAATTTCAGTAGTGCCACCCAACGTACCAACAAAGGTACCGTCTAATGGTGTAGTCTAGTTCAGCAAACACAATCACGGTCACTGGTAGCTTTGACAGTTTACCTGCCACAAAGAGTGTAAGCCACAGAAGGTCACTGCTGAAAAAGCTGGCACTTCACAGAGTGCTGTATCCAAGTCCATTAATGGAAAGTTAATTGGAAGGGAAAAGTGTGATAGGAAAAGATGGACAAGAAGCAAGGGTGACCACAATCCTGAGACCACTGGCAGCAAAAGTTAACTCAAGAGCTGGTGTGAATGCATTAAGAGGCACCATGCACAGATAACTTCAGGAATTGGGAATACAATTTGGTATTTCTTATAGCAAACAACTCCTAAACCAAACTTGTCGTCAGTCTCCTAAGTGGACTAAATAATTGTATCTCAGAGATTTAAAGTCCTCTTTTCAGATGAAAGTAAACTTTGCATTTCATCTGGAAAATAAAGACCTGGAGTTTTGAGGGAAAGAGGAGATCTGCACATCCCAATGTGTTTTAAGTCCACTGTGAAGTTTCTACAGTCTGTGATGATTTGGGGTGCTGTATAATCTGCTGGTGCTGCTGGTGACTGGTCCACTGTCCTTTATTAAGTCCAAAATCAAGACCAAATTAGACCACTTCATGTTTCCGTCTGCTCACTTTTCCAGCAGAACTTAGCACCCGCCCACAGCACCAACCACTATCAGATGGTTTGCTAACTATGTTATTTTTGTGCTTGATTGGTCAGACGATTCTCCTGTCCTGATTATGAGGAGGATGATGGAAAACACCCAACCCCAAAATACAGACAAGTATTCTAAAAACAATTGAGATCATGGATTTTATATTTTTATGACCTACAATATAAATCATTAGATTTTATGAATATAGAAACTGTGTTTGGTTAAATATGAAAAGAAATTGGGTAAAATATTACTTATTAATTTGTTTAAACAAAAAGCAATTACCACATTGTGACAGGTTTCCTTCAGGATATGTCTTGTACACCAGCAGCACAGAGCAGTGTTAATTTCAGTGACCGATACTTCTCATCAGTAACCTTCTTTTTTCTGACAAAAACAAAACTAATGCACAAGGACAAAAACTAGGATGAAATGCATTGTCACTTTTGTCAGTGGATAAAAACAAGATGATTGTGTAGAAAAGTTTAGAAATGATCTCTTTTTGCATTAAAGTTAGAAATGCTCATTTGATCTGCCCTCAGGAAACGGTACAGCTCGCTCCTATGTTCCATGTTTCATGAAAATGCTTGGGACGAAGAGAAGAGCAGACATATGGACACTTTTCACATTTGACGTCAAGGAAAATAAGATGCTTTATATACCGTGTGGAGCAACTCGTGCCGGAGAAACACAATAAACTTTCACACTTTATATTTTAGTCAATTGAATCAACTCAAGTCTACTATGATCCTACCAGGCTGGGCTTCAAGACTGGTATCTGTGTTTTCGTGCTTTATAATGCATTAAGCTGCTGTTTAGGCACAAGCATGACATAAAACTCTCAATCAAAACAAAGCCACTCATTATCTTTGTCTCCATCCCTTCCTAATGTCCCAGACCTCTTATCTGCACTAGCGTTCTTCTGTCTTACACATTCATGGATTTATTCCAATGCACTACATCCCTAGTTTCTGCACAGGATCTTTTTTCCTGTGCCAAAGATCAAACAGCGAGCTTTACAGGGCCTGACTATATGATTTATCCTCCCGCTCTGTATATCAAGCCACACAAAACCCCCACAGCTAAAGCAGCAGCACTTTAATGACATCTTTGGGGTACTGCAGCTGGTTTGATTAGATCATTTAGTGTCATTAGCTGGAAAAGGCGTGCACATAGTTTGCATGGCACAAAGACCAGTGACGCCACAGACAGGATAGTGATGTTCGGTTTTTTTTGCAGATTTTGTAAAGTTTTCGTAAGTATACAAGGGGTTTATTGAATTTTCTGCTTTTTTCCCTAAAAATGATCACAATTCCTATTAGAACAGTTGCTCAAGTGTGTTGTGATGATGGAAAATTCGACTGTCAAGAGAGGCTTTCCATTGAAAGATGATCAAAGCCCTATGAATCAGCCAGAAGGGCACAAAGTGGGAGCAACAATGGTAATGGGTAGAGCTTTAGTTATATCTCCACATAATGGCAGCCCTATCCACCTCTGCCTGCTGTGCTTTCATTTCACAGTTGTCCAGATATTAGCTGGGGGATTTTTGCTTATACTTTAGGCTAAAATGTCTTTCACCAAAATATATTTGTGATAGGCTTGTTTTCTTCTTTGAGGTCTGCTGCCACTTTAGATATATTAACCTGAACAAAGAATTTTGCAGGTTCCAATAATTCAGAAAAAAGATATTTCTGCTACTTACAGCTGAGTGAGCATGCACTAAAGGTAATGCACTTCTTTATTCTTTATCTGAAGACAAGACATAGATGAAGATTTAACTTGAGTAGTCTTGCTGAGTCCTTGGTCAGAGTGTAAACTGTAGAACTTTAAATGAAGCAAAATATCAAATAAAAGCCTTACTTGTTTCTCAGTCCACTGCCAGCCTTTTAAGATGATCTTTTTTTTTTTATCATCGCCCTTGTAGAGCATCTTTATAAAAGCCATCAAATGAACCCGTGTTCAAGAGAACGTTGTGCAATGAAAGTGGTTTACATGGGAGAGATAGTGGCTACTGTTATTGCATCCTTGAAAGGCTTCCTCACCAAGGCTGTGCTGCATGTGCTGCATGTTATTTTGTTTTTCTTTTGCGTCAGCATCTCTATATGTGAGAGCAGTATAAGGGCAGCTAGTATACTGCCCTCGCTCTCCTCCACTTCTCTCTTTGTCTCTCAGGAAAAAAATACTCCTTTATTTTTCTATTGGTAGCCTAAAAGTGGGATTCAAACAATCTGAGGTTGAAGAGTATATATTAGAAATGGCTCTCCATCAGTGTTTCACTGAAATTTCAGTTTTTGTTCATTCCTTTCCTAGACGTAACAGTTTTAAAAAATGGCAACACTTTAAAAAAAATTCTTAATTAAACTATCATTGCAGCTGCAATCATTTAACAAGCACACCACCGTCAGCTGTCACTAAGATGACTAAAAGTGATCTAGTGAGGATGGCGACTTTTTATGCAGCAAAATTAGTCTGGCAAATGTAGTAAATCTGCCTAAACTATAATAACAGTAGTAGCAGTAATGTTAGCAGAATCAAAATTCAAGTAATTCTACTCTAACCTAATGTTTATGTTCTGATAAATGCAAAATCATCACACTGCTAGATTTTGTTTATTTCAAGATTTTTCCAGTTTATTTTCTAATTTCTTGTAATTCGGTCAGTTAATCACTTTCCCACTTTATTAGGTACACTCATTCAACTACAAGCAATGTACATAAGGCAGCAATAACTCAAATAATCACTCATTACACCTAATGTATGCAGAAGAGCATCTTTAAAGCACAACATGCTAAATCTTGAAGTAGATGGGGAAAGCAGCAGAAGACCACACCAAGTACTGCTCTTTATTAATTCTTAATTCAAAGTTGGACAATCAGTAACGATCAGATGATCAGGATTGGGAATAAACAGCATGAAAGCATGGATTTATCCTGCCGTGTATCAGTGGTTCAGGCTTCTGGTGGTGTGCTGCTGTGAGAGATATTTTCTTGGCACACTTTGAGCCAACTAAGCATTGATAAACCTCTAAGGGGTAACTTCTTGCTGACAATAAGTATCCCTTTATGACCATAGTGTAGTCATTTCTTGCTTCCAGGATAGCGCACCAGTGGGGGATTCACATCATGCACGTGCAGCATGGATGCATGATGCTTTATGCCATGTGGTCCAAAATCTCTGGGGAATATTTCCAGCACCCTGTTGAATCTGTACAGCAAAGAATTAAGGCAGTTGAGAAGGCAAAAGCGAGTCTACTCGATAAAGCATCCGCTGAGTGTATATAGAGGGTGCAGACACCTACAAATTAAGAACCTTATAAGATCAGTGTGTCAGACAAGTCAATGACTGTCTGTGAGAGAACCTAAGTCAGTGTTTTTTTGTTTTCTCTTGTGAATTCTCCTTCCTTGGGTATGACCTTTTTTTCTTTTCCCCCCCTGCTCTCACTCCCGGGGTCCTGCCTTTGGTAGTTCATTATTTTAAGAAGACTGTTCAAGGGCACCGAAATTGTGGTTCTTTCAGTCCATAATACATGTGTGTCCACAACCCAGTCCAGATAATTTGCTGGTCTGCACTGGTGGTTATGTGGGTGGTACATTTGAAGTAATATCTCAATAAATGCTAGGTTTTGCAGGATGGTGCATTACAAAGAGATCATGAATGCTGTTCACCTCACCTGTTAGTTCGTAATATTGTGGCTGATTACTGTGAAAGGTCAGATAACTGCTGCAATCAACAGAGATCAGAAATTTGGCAGGTGGAAAAAACATTTTCCACTCCACCTTTGCCTGCTGTAATTAAAGACTATTACTACTACTATCAAGCAGAGAAATGGCCTTCTCTTCTATGTAATACTGTGATTTTTGCTCTATAATTAAAATATTTTGCAGGCAGCAGATCGTGTGGAGTCGAGAGTGAGGACCCAAATGCAGATAAAGTAGGCAAGAACAAATTTTAACAAAAGGAGAGCCGTTGTCAAAACAGAACGGATAAGAAAACCAAAACAACCAAGGAACTAATAATGAAAACCAAAACCTGGACCACTAGGAACATGGAAACACAAGGGTAGGCAAACAGACACTTAAACAAAGCGCAGAGGAAAACAGAGAAAATATATACACTGAAGATGATCAGGGAAGTGGAAACACATGGGAACACAGCAGGAACAAATTACACATAACAAGACAGGGAAAGCAAAACTGAACACAATGTACATGAGATCAGGGACTGTCAAAATAAAACAGGAAGTGGGACACACACCAAGACTCAAACAAAGACACATGAGTTTGACACTAAACAAACATGGGAAACAGATACATGAGGCATGACTAAGACACAGAGAGGGAGAGGGAGAGACACTGAGAGAGAGGGATCAAGACAGCGAGGGGGGGAGACAAGACGGGCTTGGGAGAATAAGAGGACACTGAAGGCAGGACACAGAAAAGAAGACTATGGGGGTGTCCAAATTCATAGGCTGCATCCTCCTGAGGACCCATCCTTCGCGGTCTACATGGGCCGGGTCCTCAGAAGGTCGGGTAGGCCGGAAGTAAACACCTGTGAAATTGGACAGTCTAGCCTTCAGATTTGCATCAACGCTGTCTGACCATTTTTACAAGCGCTCTGTAAATGACTGTAAGTCTGTCATCGTTTGTGCTAGAGTGAAAATGCAAACAGTTTTGAAAAGAAGAGAAGCTGCGCTTTACAGGGATATTTGGTGTATTACGGTAGCACAAACAGTTTGCAAACTACTGCTCTGGAAAAAGAAAAGCCAACTCCACTTAGGTGCGCTTCGCACTAGCGTAACTCCTCGACAATTTGGGCTAGAGAGACATTTCAAACGGCGACTAAAAGACGAGAAAATGAGCTTTACGAGCTTTATGGTGCATCATTAGGAAGCATGAGTTGCAACGGTCCAATCACATGTAAGAATTGATGACTCGCGGAGCAGAGTGATGGGTGTGGAGAAGTGGCAACGCCCCCAAAAGGCCTGGATATTTAAAAAACTGAGTGACCTAGCCCCCAAAACTTTATTGTACATATTTAGTATAGTTCATATTTAAAGTTGATGTTGTGTTACATTTTGTTCCTGTTGAATATCAGTTTCCATTTAGCTAGAAATCTGAAAAACAGAGTCCAATTTTTTTTTTCCACTTTTAACTGTTGTTTCATTGTCACAACAATACAATAATGTAAAATGACTGCCAGATATTGAAAGCTGAGGTTATTCTGAAAAAGGGGGCAAAAGAATTCACTTATAATATGATTTTTGGCCCTTTTACAGCCCAAAATACCAAATATGTCCAGGCGGCCTGCTTCTTGCTATCTAAAATATAACAGGACACTGGTGTAAATTCTCGACCATCTCACACTTCTGTTTAATCTGTTTTCTATTTGACGTTTATTCAGTTGTGTGAAAACCAAAGAGGAACCCACCCGAGGGATTAATAAAGTTTGATTTTATCTAATCTAATCTAATAACTTTAATCTCAGCCAAACCGATTTACTCACGAACAAATAAAACACTGAAAAAAGCCAAACAATAACATTTTTAGGTTATCTAAGTGACTTTTAGATCAAGTTTAACCTGAGTAGTGAAAGACTGCGGTGATCTGAAAATGATGTGCTGGGAGTTGCTGGTCTCGCCTGCTCTAGTGACCCTCGAGCTCCCAGCTAGCCATCAAGCTGGTGGGCAATGTTCCCTCTAAGCTGTGCACGTGCGCAATTGCACACTGCTGGCACGGTCTCTGCGCACAGAAAATCTGCGTTGCGCACAAAAAAAAAAAGATCTAACCTGACTTGAAATTAAAGTAAATACGTTAACAATTCTGTTTTGCAGTGTTAGTCAGTAAGTGACTGGCTGCTCCCGTATGGGATTAGAACGATGCCACCTTATCCCACAGTCCAGCCAATAATGCGATTCACATTCGTATATATGCAGCTAATCAGCGTTGTTGACAGGCTATGGCAGCGTCCTTATGTGCCGACACCGGTGTTTTAGCTAGCAAAGCGGCGTGGCTGATGTGGAGTGAAACCATTGGAGATGTGAGCAGGACAGACAAAAAATGATATGGCAACGTGGCATCTAGATGTTAAGAAACAGGGGGAAGTTTTAGGAGTGACGGCGGTGTTTTGAGATGTGAGAGATTTGAGACGTTTAGCGCAAATCTTGTGTAGTTAGTGTGTAGTGTAGCCAATAGTTTTGTTGTGTGTGTCAGAACAATGAGGCGACTGCTGAATGTTACAGGTGTTACAGGAGTGATACATCTCCTGTTGTCAGGCCTGCAGGTATCAGGCTGATGTTCTCCTTTATCATTTTAGTGGACAGAAATGATGTTTTGGAGTGGCACAAATAATTTGTGTGGCATCAAATTTGATGCAGAACAGCTGATTGTTCTGTAAATAGTTTGAAATGTTTATTTAAAAAAACGGCTTTGGCTGCATTTTTAGGTAAACAGCTGCAAAAAACTTTGTTGTTTGCATAACTCAGTTAATTTTTTGAAGAAGTAACTATATAATTAATCTATCTATCTATCTATCTATCTATCTATACATATACATATGTATGTATCTACATATATATATACATATATACATATACATATACACACATATACATATACATATATATATATATATACATATACATATACATATACATAAGTGACATTTTTCACGGTGGTTTTTAGCATTCAGCTGCTGGCTGTCAATTGTCAGTTTGCCATCTTACCTAGACATGACAATAAAGGGGTCATCTCTCAGAGGACCTTGTACTGACCTGTGGACTCCCTTCAGTTTTCAAGGAATGGCAATGCCCTCAGCTTTCAATAATCATGGACCTTCCCTGAAGAATCAGTATGAATACAGATGAACCTCCCCCGGTAATCAAATGAGCCTTGTACTAGTACTGAGTGAGAAGACTTTCTGCTGAAAGAGTCCTCTCCCCTTGAATGGAGGGGGGGGAGGAGGGGGGGGGGGGGGGGGGGGGGGGGGGAGGGTGAGGGGCGGGGGGGGGGGGGGGGGGGGGGGCCGGGGGGGGCGGGGGGGGGGCGGGGGGGGGGGGGGGGGGGGGGGGGGGGGACACAGAGAGGCAGGCAGAATATCATCATTCCCATCCATGTCCACCACGACAT
>VUQQ01069359.1:0-13520 GCA_015108535.1 Steatocranus sp. 'ultraslender' AB-2019
CGCTTCAGTAGCACTCATGCTATTAACAGCGGCCGATAGTTTCTACATATTACTGTAATATTCTTGTCTGCTTGTTTCAGAAAAGTGAAGAGACGGGAATATGTCCATTTCATAAAACAGCCACTCGCTTCAGTCGAGTCCGACATCTTCCGCTTTAGAATATGATTGTGCAGCAAACTGGCGCGAAATGTCGTGCAGCTGCACTACAGCGATGTTAAAGCGGCAGAGTTTACTTCTACGTTTAGAAGATAAATTATTGAAATTAAATAATGATATTCAGCGAGTTTAATTATTTTACAATGTAACGCAAGTACATTGTAAGTAACTGTAATTAAAATACCTAAAAATGAACAGTAATTAGTTACTCTACTTTTTCAGTGGAAAAGTAATTTAATTACAGTAACACCCAACACTGATCAGGACCACTTCTTTGTAAGTGGTAGGTTTGTAACTGCAACAGCAGATGCACCCAATAGCAGCATTATTCTATGTTGCTGCAGAGCAGAGAAATATAATGAATATACCAAATTCCTTATTAAGATTAATCCAGATCAGGTACTGTAGGTCAACGTGAATGGCAAGAGCAAGTCAAGTGGATTGCAATATGTTTGTCCTTCATGTCTCCTGCTTAAACCACACTGAGCCATACTTGAAAATGCATGGCTTTAAACGGTAAAATAAAGTTCCAGTTCAGGCAAGTGCTCTGTTTTTCTAGTTATTTTTTAAAAACCTTGCTGTGATATGCAAGGTTTGTGTTAACAGTTTTGTTTGAAGACATACATAAATTTGTATTAGCAAAAAAAATGCTTTCTCCGGTCCCCCTCTACTTTTTTAGTTTGGGCATTCAAATTTGTCATATTGCCTCAGGGCATCTAGAAAAACAAGGCCTGTTAAGAGACTGTGTCCAGACGGCCTTCTGACTCTGCAGGAAAACAGATGGTTTTTAATAATGCCCTACTCTCAGCTTCATGCCCCCCAGCTAGCCAGCCACACAAATGCACACACATACATACAATTTTGCTTTCTCGCGCTCTCTTTCTCACTCTTTTTCACTTGCTCTCTCGCACACACGGACCCTGAGCTAGTATTCCAAGGTTTTCAGTTTTTCTGCCAATTAGGCTTTTGTAAAAATTCTGTCATAGATCAAATATAAAGTTAAAAGTTATGAGTTAAATATCTGACAACTCAAGGACAGAGCCAACAGCACATCCTGCACATAAGGGCAAGCAGCATGCCGCTACTGCCTGCAATCAGAGCAACCCATCTTAGAGCATAAAATAGAGGGGATATTAGAGGAGAACAGAGGGTGAACAGTCATGCCTACCAACCTTAATGCTTAACTACTACAATTTTGGGATTCTGTGGCATTAATATAAACAGAAATATAGTAAACATAATGACACTAAAGAGTTTTTAAATTCCAGTTTCTAAATGTCAGTTTCAATTCAGTTCAGTTTATATAGCATCAAATCACAACAACGGTTGTATCGAGGATTTGTTTATGACCTTGAAGTGACTCTGTGTATGGGTGTGCATAGGTGGACATATTTCCTGAAACATTAGCATCAAGATTTAAGAGTGCCTGCTATAACATACTGTATAAAAGCAACTATTTCTAGCCTTTTTAGAGTCTGACTACCCTCAACTTTAAAAAAAAAAAAGACTCTTCATTAGCAGCAAATCCCTTAATTCATAATAATCCATTAGCACCTTAGTATGAATTAATTAATGCACCTGGATAGTTGATTGAGGTGTAATGTTAAGGAGTCATTGTGTTCTTGATGCGAGAATTGCTTCCCTGTGTGAAGAATTTAATTTACACTGCACTGTGAAGTATCCTTGTGTCATTTCTCCCCATAAATTTATTTTTAGTTTTATAGTTTGTCTTAAAATCTCATCCGTCAACTAAATCAGCTATTTTAATGTCAGTTATACAAGGTATGTTTTTGTTGTCTTAGTACTGTTTTTTTTACTTTGGTTGTTTTTACAATGACCAATAAATAAATAAATTCCTGATATGCATCAGTTTTACCCCCATCTCCATCAGGTTTCTGAGCTGTCCCCTTGCTGTATTTGCCTTCAGCATTAAGTAATTTTAAATATCCATCAGCTACATAAATGCTTAGATATACCAAGGATCAGCTGCACTCGCTGTGGTCCAAAGGAAGTGAAATATTCCCAATTTCAAGCATGTTACAGAGAGAGCATTTGAAAATACCCTGTGCAGATGTGCTGTAGGCCACTGTCATTAGCTGGAGCTGCCAGATTCCCAATTCCTGGCAGAGGCCATTAGCAAAGTGTCATGATACCATTGCAATCGCCCAACACAGTGGAATTTGTGCAAAGTTTACAAATGTGGTTCTGCTTTTATCATTTTTTTTTTACTTCTTTATTAAACACCAGTACTCTTGGCAGCATAACAATAAAACACCATCTTCAGATGAATAAGGTATAGCAGTCAAGTGTTTCTCAAGCACATATGCAAGAGAGAAACATGAATTGCAAGATGGGAGTTCAGCTTTTAAGATACTTTGCTGTTCATAATGTAAAATATTCCATAAATATTATGCATGCATGGATTGACTGGGCCATAGGAACAAGAAATAACTTATTTTTTTACAACATATGCAAGTGCAATACACTCTCAGTGAGTACTTTAAATGAGGAATTTAAACATATAGAAAGTGGGTAAGTAAGTACAGGGAAATAAAATCAGGCAAACGATACCACTATCATCCTCTGGACATCATAGAAACTATCAAGTAGTTCAGCAAATACCAAAAATTTTAATTTACATTGGAATATGATTGCAAAAATAGGAGCCCTACTTTCTAGTAGACTTGTAGACATTCATTTACAAACCAAACCTTGCTTCACCCTATCTATTTAGTCTGCCAAATGCTGTCCCAGGCGATAGAGGGCTCCCATGTGTTGATCCTGAAATGCACAAATCCATCAACAGGACTGGTGGAGAAGGACATTTCAAAATGTTCTTGAAGTGACTCCTTTCCAATTTTAAAAATAGTTTGACTAATGTTTCTATTAATTACTATCTGTCACTAGGGTGGCATTTAGAGATACGAGGACATGCTGCTCATTTAGGCGAGAGTAATACATTTATTAAAGATTTAAGTCAAGGATGTATAAGAGAGTTGTAAAAATGCCTCTAGCTGAAGTAAAAAGAAAAAAAGAGACAGAAAAAACCCCACCCCTGTATTATAGTACATTTAAAATGTTTGCTGTGAAATCATTCTGCTGTGATCAGTCGAAAATTATAAAGTCAAATTAAAATTAATGACCAAATGGGTTTTGTCATTCATTTTATTTTGCGTTTTCACAAGTGGCAACCTTCAGGAAAAACAGTCTTCTGACTCCATAGCTAATCTACTCTTTAATGACACCTGTACGGAGGAGTGAATTTTACATAAACTCCCCATTTGAATTCTATTAAGTTTAAAGTTATGCATAATCAGGGGCGCAGCTGCTTTGGGTGGCAGGGAGGTGCAACTGTCCACTTGCAAACCATCATCTCAGCTGATTCAGGTTGGACCTGTCAATCTCTTTTGTAGAGTAGTGGTCTTTCTGAGGATTTTAATGTAATGCAAAAAAAATGTGTTTGCTATATGATTTATTATGCTAACAAACCAACCAACTACTCTTAATTCCCACCTTTGTTTTGTATCAACAAAACAAACTGTGACTAAGGGAATGGAATTTCAATGTACTTGATCAGAAATTACAGTATAATTATAATAAATAACAACACCTCCTGGTGCATACAAGAGAATAAGGATGTAATAATTAAACTTTTGAATTTCTACTGAAGCAGTGCTTAAAATGACTTGCAACATAATTTGTGTGTCTTTTCCTGCAGAATACCATACAGTTACACTCTACCATGCACGTTACAAAAAACTATTATATATTATTTCGTTACCCTCTTATTATAGTGTATCTGCTGGTAAGACATTATAATATATATATAAATATTTGTAATATAACTGAAATTCTGTTCAATTTTAATTTTAATATTATTTTAGCTACATTGTGCTTCTGTTTAGCACTTTAGCTGACACTTGATGTCTTTTAAATGTACTATACAAATAAAGGTGACTTCACTTCACTTCACTTAATTCTAAGGCAATTAGTTATAAACTGTAAAGTGAAGAAAAAATAGATTTTTAGTTTGTTTTCTCCTTGTCTTTCTGCTTTTGCTTGTTTACACGTTAGCACTAATAAATAACAGCCAGAAAATTAGGCTTTAGACGACAAAAAAATGAGGGATCCCAGCCGGTTGATGTATACAATTATTGTGTGAAGATGTCTCTCCCATCAGTTTTGTACACCACCTGTTACTAATTTACAATCAGCTTTGTCTGTATATACGTCCCTCGTTCTCTTTGTGCTTTGCCAGATTGTCTTTGAGTAAGTCCTTGTAGTAAATCCTTCCAACCATTTCTCCATGTTTTCCTATGAATTCCTTGATAATTTTTTTTGTTTGCTTTGTTCTGTATTTGTTTGCTTGTGTTCATGCTTTGTATTTGTGCAGTGCTGTGTCTAGCTTGTTTTTATCTTGAATTGCATCACCCTAATTTTTTGCCTTTGACATTTCACCTTAATATTTGCTGATACTACCACACATGTACGACCTCCAGCTTGTTGTTTGAAGATTTTGGATTTTAGACTTGAATCTGCTGCTGGTTGCCTGCCTTTAGCTCAGCTTCTTTGCAAACCATCACACAGAGACTGTGTCCAAAAAAGGCAAATGAGTTAATACAGCAGGGGTCACATACAGTAATCTCAAAGACCATGGCCCAGTCGTTTTGCCTGTGACTGTAACAACTTTGGAATACCAGCTGTGGTTCTTTCAGCATTTAATTGCTATACTAAAAAGAATGCGGTGACCAGAAACTGACCTTTCCTTCTACACATCAGTAGTGCTTAAGGGAAAGGCAGTTTTATTTGGCTATGCAACACTTCTTTGTCAGTTAAAAATAAACTACTACATTTGGGACTCTGATATCTTAGCTTTGAAACTATATAGGAAATTCCAAGATTATTAATATGGCAGTTGCTTAATATTTTAGTATATATTTAATACAATATATATTTTAGGAAGTGATAATATTAGTTCCACATATGTTACGTTTACTTCAGCATGTAATAACATGATGTTACATTTATATAGAGTAAACACAAAACTCTTCATACACAGGGCGCAGTAGATATGAAACTGTACTAAAGGGAATAATACATTTGCAGACTGAGGTCTCCATATGCACAAAAAAATAGACTTCAGCATCTTAAGACTTATCAACAGACACTTAAATTACCTGCTATTTAGGTTTTTGCCACTTGGCTGTCAGTCTAATTTGAACCAACAATGCGTGGACTATAATAATTGTGTGATCTTGAGGATGTTTGCTTTCATTCCTCAAGTTAAAAAATTGCTCAGGCGTTGGCAGCTCTGCATCAAGCTGACACTTGGCACAACCTGTAGATGCTTTCTTGCTCGGATCTGCAGCAACATTTGTTGTCAGCAAGCCATTCACACAAGAGAGGGCATTCAAAAGACGAAGAGAGGGGAGAAAACAGCCACTCTCAATCTCTGCCCCTGAATTCTCAAAACTCCACTTGACTACACTATGGCAGCAGGAGTGCCTGGGTGGCAACAATTGTTGACTGTCTGAACATGTCTTTCTGCATTTTTTTCCAGCTGGAGATGACTGACAACACTCACCACCCACTCTGCACTGTTTCGGCACATAATGAAGTGACTGATGTGTGTGGATGAGCAGAGAATGTTGTGTGGTGCCATGTGTCAATCATGCTCAAATGAGCTAAACCAAGAAAGGGGCAGCTCTTTGCCTCCTATTTCCATTCTATAATTCTGATTATAGACATTTACAAAGTAATACTGGCCTCTTAACATGTAAACATTTTAAAATACTAGTCTATAAGGTTTAATCATTTGAGGCTTTACACTATGTAGCTATATCAGACCGTATGCTGCAGAAATTCCAATAATTATCAAACAAATATGAAATATGAGCAATTATGTTTGAGAACTGCCATGATTTCGTAGAGCATTTTAGGTCTGTGTGCTAGATAAAGAACAAAAGTCAGAAAAATATACTAAATTCCAGACTTTTAGCTATGAAAAGTGACAAGAAATATTTTTTAAAATGTATTTAATGCATATTTTGAACTGACACATTTGTTGCACATTTTGCTCTGAGTAAACAAATCTGTCTACAACCGTTCCAATGTATCTACATTTTAAACAGTTTAAACAGTTGAGTTTATGCTAAACACACGTGGTCAATATAACCATGGACAAAGTGAACACCTTTTCTGTGTTTATGCATTATTATAGAATGACATAGTGGATGCCACGGGAGCAAAATATGAAGTGTCACATGATATCTCGTTTTTGCATGACAAATGCTAAATGATAGAGCAAAACCGACTGTGCCAAAGTAAAGATTTATTTATGAAGTCAATGTCTGACAGGTGGTGTGGCTTGAATGAGCTGGCACAAAATGAGAGGAACCCATGGAAGGAAATGTATTGGAGGAATGAACAGAGCACTATGCTTGAAGGTTTGGTGACAGTGAACTTGATGAAGGCAGCAGACAGTCAGCTAGACAGATACACATAAATATTAAGAAAGACGACAGAAACTGGAGAAGAGAAGAAGGAGGAGGGAAAACACTTTAAAAACCGTCTTCTGTCTTCTGTCATTTCTAACCAGTCAACCAGTACCATAGCTGGCTTATTGAGGAATGTTACATTTTAGGAGTAGACACACACACACACACACACTGTCACGGTCTGTCTTGAGGCAGCCAATGGGTCCCAAGCGTCAATTTTTAAAAGACTTGTTTTGTGTGAGTGACGATATAATTTCACTGGATGAATTTGCAAGATTAATTTTTTAAAACTAAGCTTGATTTTTCAGATCCAAATAAACAGATCTGACCAATCAGACCTGTGCATTTGGTAACGAGTGTGCTGACATATATAAATAGTAAAATAGTACCATTTTACCTCAAACACATAGCTAGACACTGCTCTGGGTCAGTTGGCTCTCTAAAAATATTTCTCTTCCTCCTCAGATTTGGTCCCTACCTGCCAATACGATTTGAAACCACCCCACTGACATCCTGAAATGTGTACAAATGCGGTCATGATAAAACTTTGACTCCTGGATCAAACCATGAAATTTGCACTGCTTTCATGTTTAGACACATCAGGACCAGCTCGATGTCTACGTCATTTTTTTCACAGCAAGGATTACTTTTTTTTTCGCAAAAACGCAATGCATTCATTATATATACACGTCACACAGCAAGTTCAAACCCAGAAAATTCTGAATTTCGTGATGCTTTTCGCAAATGGTTTGTAATGGCCTTAAATCTGAACATTTGAAGCCAACTTTAAGGCACTGTCACCTTGTTGCCTTGAAATTACTGCAAAAGTTAAAAAGGTGAGCTAGCCGAAAATCAACAAACTAACCACCCAGAAAAAGTCCAAACCAACATTTTCTAAACCATCAACATGGCAAAAGCTACATCAGCACATTTGTTTCACGTGAAGCTATCAGGGACGACAAAGATAGTGCCAAAATAAAAGTTGTCCACCAATCATGCTTTTTGTCTGCACACTTTCATTGACATATATCATTTCCACACAAGCCAACTCTTTGCACCTGGGGTCCACAGATTAGGTAGAGTCTGCAGACTGTATACTGTAAATGTCTACCTTTCTCCTCATAACTTCAAAAACAAATGCATACAGATTTAATTTAGACATAAAAATCTGAAAACATTAACTTCCTAAACTTGCACCATACACATATTATACTTGATGAAAATGTATTCCTCAAATTTGTTGGAAAAGCAACCCGTAGTACACAAAAGAAGCGTTTCCATCATCTTTTAAAAGTAGCATAGCATTAATATTTTGTTGGTGAGCTAATATCTTCATTTTAGACAAATTTTAACAGCACATTTGTTATATATAATTTTTAATATTGTACTTGTGCACAGCAGCTATGATATCTCTGTTTTACTTGCAGTGAATGAGCTTGACTGTGTGGAGAGTAGCCATGTGAACAGAGAGACAGTCTGTTAACCACATACTCATGGTTCAAGACCCTGAGCTGACCGAAGGACTCTTCACACATGTGTGGTCCAAAGGGGTCGCAGTGCCCCCACACAAGAGTCCCTTGTCTGTTCATACAAGCTGTTATTGTGCAGTCATATATCTAAAGCCCCTGAGTATCCAGAAAGTGTTGGCTAGAGGCTAGTAGAAGTTATACCCTGTTGTTTTTGTGTCCTCTTTGATAAATATATGTAGTCAGTAGCAGCAGTGATGTCCAAGCACCTTAAGCATGGAAGGTGGCAAACCATTTGTACAGGAGGCCATTTTATTTGATTCTCCTGTTTGGCTGTGAAATGGGGTACAACAACCACCAGTCACGTCTAAACTTTTATCAGAAGAGTTCCCCGAAAGAAACAAGGGAGTGATTCAAGAAGTCTGGTGAAAGCTCAGACTCACAGCGTTTAGAAAAGTCTTGAGATGTCATCAGCTCCACTACTGAGCTGTGCTGCCAGGAAAGCTAAAAGATCCAAAAGACGTGATCACACTGAAAGTGGGTACCTAAGTCTGGTGAAGGTATAATGTTTTAAATCGAGACAGAGTTGGTCGCAAAGCTGTGCTCCTTACCAATCTGAAAATCTGAACCTGCCTCAGTGCTGCTTATACAGCTGGATAAGAGAAGGTATCAGGGGACCTTAACCTTTCGGCAGTTAAAGCAGATTTAGACAAGTCAAAGTAAGTCTCAAAATTAACTTGTAGGGGTTCACTGAGATGGGAATTAACTTGAACCTAAGCATAATCTTACCAGTTAATCTGGGAGTTCATTAAATGAATGACATGTATTGACGCAAAGGGCAAATAGCACATAAAACACAGTAGAAAATTTGAAAAAAAAAAAAGTCCCAAAGAAAGTTAAAAGTGAATTCGGTTCATTCAAGTTTAAAAACCTTTGGCAAAGTTTAAAGACGCCACAAAGGCATGCTGATTCAGCTGCATTATTTAACATCTGTTAATAGAGCATGACATTCATTACATCAGATTCTTAGGCTCAATTAATGGAAGTTCAATAGGGAGGTAAGTACTAGCCATCTGCAAAGGGTGTAGAGAGAAGGTTGTCCTCTAAAGTGCTCTAAAATTCAGCTGCAAGTGAAAGAGAAAGGGTTATAGGGTAATGTAAAACGGCTCAACCTCGGTGCCCTGACCAACTGGCTTGAATGCTGGCATGTAGAGGCCACAGACCTTTTTCTTTTGAGCTTTAACCAGGTGGCCTCTGAAATAAATAACCATTTTAGGAGGAATCCGAAAGAGAAACCGACAAATACACAATAAATAGTAACAAGACAACAACAAAGAAAACATGGAAATCATGTTGTGTTTAAATTGGGGTTATGCAGATGAAGGTCAAAACCTACAAAGGCTGTGTCTTTACACATTAAAGGAGAACAGCTTTAACTGCATTATTTGAATTCCTTCAGAGCTTTAGAGACGTTTTGAATGCAAGGGTGCTTTTTTAATATTTGGAAGATGTCACTAACTGTTAGTAAAAATAAAAATGTCAATCAAAAAAGCTAATTAAAATAAATCAGCTACTAATTAAATATAAAGACATGCTGCGCTGTGACAGCAACAGTGTAGAAGGGTAAGTCCACCGAAAGATGACTTGTCATCATAGCTGGTTGTCATTTTTGTGATTCCTACAAAGATAGCATTTAGAAAACCAGCTATACTGACTTAAAATATGAGACATCATAAATTATCCCTAACTCCATATGCTTCATTGTGAGAGGACCAAAATAAGAAAAAAAAAACCCAACCATACAGAAATTTAGTTTAATTGTATATTTACCCAGTGTGAATATGTAGATTTTCCATGATGCACTGTTCAAGAGCAGCTTTCCCATCCTAAACCTCTTTCCTCCTCCTCCCTCACCAGTTTAAAGAAAGCAGGCAGCAGAGTGGAAGCTGGCAGTGTGTCTGTAATGAATGGTAAATGAAGTCATGGCTGCTTCTTTTCATTAACACAGAAACAATTCTAACCATGATGAAGGTTAGTTTTGAATTCAGGCCCAACCACCGCAGACTTATAATTCATCTCACTATCATTGAAAACAGGTTGTCTTTGTACTGCCTCTGGTACAAAATGGCCTCAACAGCTGCAGCTGTAAGTTTTTCATGTTAATGAAGAACCAACTGAGAAAATGTAGTCTAAAAAGAAAGCACGTCTGTAAACAACTGTTGATGTGACTAAACAGTCAATTCACCTCAAAAATCGAAAGTTTATTAAACTTGAATGTAGATAAGATGACTGAGTCATTTAAGTTTCACAAATCATAAGATGAGTTTGACCAGAATGATAAGCATAAATCCAGCAGCATAAGGCCTGGGTTTTTAAAATCAAAGCATGGTATGAATTTACAGTGAATTCATCAAGCAGAAACATAGTTAGCTCTGTGATTATGGAGACTGAGTGAGCAGATAAATAGACATTTTCATTCCCCTTTTTTTCCATATCTCTAGCCAATATCTAAGCATGTCTTTGAACCCTTTAATGCCTTGTGTCTCTACATGCTCCTTTTCAATTTGCATTTTAAAGTAGAAATATCAGCAGTATGCTGCAAACATGCAAAATGCAAAGCTGTTAGGCTAAATGTTTGATGGGAAAAAGTAAACACGTAGCAAACATTATAAAATAATTATTTAACTAATTATTATTTTTTTATTGGCAAGAAATGACCTGCCTTCACAGACCAGGTTGTGCCTTTAAATAAAAGAATAACATGGAGTAGAAAGGAGATCTGAGGAGAAAGCATGGGGGCACAATGATAATAGGCTGCATTAGCCACATCTGCTGGGAATAGGCCTGCAGTAAGGCTACTTGCTCAGTGAAGTGTAATCTTCAGTGGCCTGACCCCTGTGATAGCTAGAATAGTGAGTGATTTGGGTGGGACCGGTGGGGCCTTATACAAAGCAATGGGTTTCACGTTGGCAGGTAGGGTATACAAATAACACACATACAGCATAAACACAGAAGGAGGGCATCAAACCGTGTACAAGCCCAGCATGAAAGGTAGATCAGCAGTGATATAGAGAGAAAACTAGATGTTGGAAAGGGGACTGTGGGGAAATTGGCTGGAGGGCGTGAAGGGATGAGAGAGAGAAGATGGAAACTAGACAGTGATGGTAAATAGAACAGAGCTGTAGATGTGGAGATGCAATGGAGGGAATGGATGATGCTGACGATGACTATGGTGTATAAAGAGTGACAGCTGAAGGTATAAAACAGGATAGTAGGTGAAAGAGGGGATGTAAAATTAACAGATAACCAGTATTGGGAAGGTTACTTTTAAAATGTATTCCACTACAGATTACAAAATACACTCTAAAATGTATTTTGTAACATATTCCGTTACGTTACTCAATGTGAGTAACGTATTATGAATACTTTGGATTACTTAATATTGTAGCGGGATGGCTCCCGTTGACCACGCAGCAGCTGAAGCGGGAGCAAGGAGGCTAATGCGACATTAGTTCAGGTGGGGGCCTGGCTGGAGGTGGCACGACGCCCAGGCTGGACAGGGGTGTCAGTACAGGGGCCCGAAGTGAAGGCCTACTACTCCCAGTACAACAATCTGGAGACCCACGACGGCTTCCTATACCGGAGATGGCGGGAACCCAGTCAGGGCAAGGGTCTCCTGCAGCTGTTGGTGCCTCAGTCGCAGGTGCTCAAGCTTGTCCACGGCTCGGTGGGGGCCGGCCACTATGGGAATGACAAAACTCTCCGCCTTCTCAGGGGACAGTTCTACTGGCCTGGTTGTCGACAGGATGTGGAATTTCAGGTGCACTGCTGTGACACCAGCAGTGCACGGAAGGGCCCCACTGAACGCCCCACTGCCCCCCTGCAGCAGTATCTGGTGGGGGCCCCGATGGAGAGAGTGGGAGTGGACGTCCTAGGGCCTTTCCCTGTCACCGAGTCAGGGAACCGGCGCGTGTTGGTGGCCATGGACTGCTACAGGAGGCGGAGGGAGCGGCCGCGGGTGGCTCATGACTACACCCGCCAGGCCCAGGCCAGCGCTGGAGTTCAACTGAAGGGAGCCTGTGACACCAGGTGCCGAGGGGAAGCTTTCGTGTCTGGCGACAAGGTTTGGGTGTACTGCCTGGTTCACAAGAGAGGAGTGTCCCCCAAGCTCTGCAGCCACTGGCAAGGGCCGTTGTGGAGTGGCTAACAGAAGTGGTGTACCGGATCCGCATGCCGGGCCTGGGGCGCGTGGCGGTGTTGCACCAGGACAGACTCTCACCATACTGCCCACCTGCTCCAGCAGCCGCCAGGGCAGGGGATGCTGGTGGCACCCCATGTTCTGATCCAAGTGACTCTTCCCCTGCTGGTTGAGATCGGCCTGTGCGCCGAAAGAAGACACATGGACATTTGCAGGACTTTGTGTTGGTTAATGGGGTTGTCGGGGACGACTGACCCCTTAGGTGGGGGCTATGTAGCGGGTCAGGGCTGTTTGGGGTTTTGGTTTGACAGCTATGTTCTGTTGTTGTGTTGCCATGGTTACAAGTGACGCCCTCTCTCTGCGACTGTGTGTTTCTGGGTGGAGAGAGCGCCATTTTGTTTATTGTTGTTGTTACGCTAGAGCTGCGCCGAGCTTTGGTGTTGGTGTGGTGTGTTCGTCTGATGAATGCTAATAAACGGCTGTGCTCCCTGACTAACTCTGCGGGAAGCAAGACCAAACGTTACCTCTGTCTCCTCCTTGTCTGAGCTCGCCACAATATATTGTCATGCTTTTTACAACTACATGAATGTACTATTGCTGTGTGATTTATTACTATTACTGAAGGCTACTCGCCATCAAGCTAACATTTTTAGCTTCGCTCAGGTTAGTTCATAGACTGCTTTCAGAACTGCACCTGATTATTTGCAGCTGGCAGGTTGTTAATGCTATCCATCAAGTCTAACAGTCTGTAGTCTATGAAATAACCTCAGCTAATGCCAGCTAACAGCGTTAGCTCAGTGGCGTGCAGTCTTCAGTAATAGTAATAAATCACCAGTGTTGGGACTAACGCGTTATTAAGTAACGCGTTACAGTAACAACGTTATTATTGTGGTAACGAGCACGGTAACTAGTTATTATGCCAAAACCAGGAACACGTTACTCGTTACTGGGATTTAGATAGGCTCGTTATTCGTTACTTCGTGTGGTGGCTATCGCGGAGCTTCCACAGATTCAATAACATTAGCAAGTGGTGGAGGCCAGCAGGTGGATGAGGGAAAGGGGAGGCGTGGGATTTCTCTCGTGGGAATATGCACATTATCTTTTCCTTTCTATTGGTAGGTGGCACAGTGCACTTGTGGCAAGTAAGCAAGCTAAAAGACTGGCAATCTTGCTGTGTATCCAGTTACGGAAGCAACACATTAA
>VUQQ01069362.1:0-10962 GCA_015108535.1 Steatocranus sp. 'ultraslender' AB-2019
GTTGTGTGTAGTTTTTTGTTTTATACAGTTGTCAGCCAGGCATCTAACTATGAAAAACTTACACTCCAAAAGACCCCGGGCTTCTGAAAAAACAACCCGGGCTTAAGCCCAGTAAGCCACCCCCCCGCTCCGCCACTGAGTTCTGGTCAAGCTGTGGGGAGCGCTTTTAAATTAATATAGGACTTAGAAATCTGACCGCTGTCCTGGACAGAGAACGGGTTGATTGACCAGCAAGGTGGGCGGACCTGGGCACATAGGCCTTTTAAATTTGTCGAAATTTGGTAGGAACGCTGGTAACAGGGAAGACGATGTGAAGTTGAGTAATGGAAATGTTGAATACTGAGTTATGGAAATGGAAATAATGTATCTTGGCATTGGGTGTCTTTTTGTTACACATATAAACGTGTGAATATATAAAGGAAGTGTAAAATCGTTCTTTGGATGAATGGTCAAAAGTGCATATTGTTTTGAAAGTCTGATAGAGAAGGGTGTGGTGTGTGTGAGAAGATCTGTTAAATGAGTGAGTAAAGTGTGCTAAAATGCTGCTGAAAGGACTGTGTGAATTGTGCCGCAGAGCTGAGCGAAAAGAATTGTGATGTGTGTGGAAAAACTGTTAATTGTGCTGAAGATTTGTGCTAAAAGAATTCTGTTAATCACACTGGGGATTTTGATGTGAAGGATTTCGTTTGGTTAGTCCTTGCAAATGCAAAGAGCTTAGTATATATTTGTGTGTGTGTGTTTGTGTGTGTGGCAGGAAGTGAAGCAGGAAGTCTGCAGGCAGTTTGGAAAAGAGAGACCGTGCGAGCAACGGCTGAAATAGAGACGTTTCAAAATGAAAGCAGAGGAATTAGAGAATGAAAGTGTTAATAATTAGTGATGAAAATTATATTAAATAAATGTCTTAGTGTGTTAACACAGGTGCACATGGACTTGGCTCAACCTCCTGGATGAGTACAGCGGCAAAATTATAGATTAACATAATTGGCACGACAAACAGGCCCGGTTTGGCTGAAATTTTACAGCTTCATCTCTCATCCTGTTCTTATCCTGAGAAAAAGCTTAATGATGGCTAATCTCTTCCTGAAGACAGAAGACAGACAGAGCAACACCGTTGACTTGAAGAATTCACAGCAGGCAAAATACAGTACAACTGACCTAAAACACTGAAGGGTCCAGCAGCATGTATGAATACCATTGTGGATGGAAACATGCGCTCTGATCACAAGCTGGGAAGTGTACCAGTGACATGATTGTGTGGATGGACTTGATGGGACTGTCTGAGTTTCATATTTGCCATGCTGGGAGTTAACCGCCAAGAAAAGACTGAAAAGAGGAAGAGAGAATGAACAGAGAAGAAGAAACGGCTGATTTGGGCCTGTGTTTGAGATTTGGGAGGCCAACCAGGAAGCTGTGAGATGAGGGGACGAGGACCGGTGAGAGGTGAAGGCTGGACGTGTTAAAGTGAGAGCATAGGAAAATTGGGTTGAAAGTTGAGGCTGAACTTGTGGATGTTGAGAAAGGTCCAGAGTATCCCAACAGAAAGGTAAATTAAAAAAAAGAGAGATAAAGAAATAAGTAAACTAATAATTACATAAATGAATAGAAAACACATATATACAAATTGTCACATGTGAAATTATTTTTGGAGAGAATCAGAAGTGAGACAGTTTGAATCCACAGCTCAGAGGCATACATCAATCTGAATACAAACCCATACACGCAACAAAGACCTGCTTACACTCATAAATGTTAATACATTAGATAAATGCCAAATAGTGTAGATTTAACCGACTTAAACGATGAGGTTATCCATTGTTGAGGGGTAACTCAGGAAGTTGCATGATGAGAGGGAGCTTTTGTGAAAAGGAAAAAGAGACTGGGATAACCAACCAGTGATTAAGAAGCTTAAAGCAGTTTTAAAATAGTGAACTGGGAGTGCTTTTGTGCTGATTGAGCAAAATAAATGATTACCGTAGGAATAAAAATAAAAATAATTTAATTATGTGGTAATGTTTTGAATATGCATTTCTCTTGTCAGGGCAACTTCTTGAGATATGACTCAATATGCAAATTAGTTGAATGAGTGGGGACAAGGAAAAAAGTTTCCTGTTTGAATGTATGAGTGAAGTTTGCACTGAGAGAAACATATCTGTCACTGTGTGAGAAGAAGTGCTTGGTAAGATATATGATAGCATGGTACAGGATAATTAAATAAAGGGGTTAGGTCTGTGACTAAGTGCAGTAGTGCAGATCTGGAGAAGAAATTTATATTTAGTGATGATACATTGTCATAAAGTGTTTAGAAAGTGCTTAATGGGAATATTAGTTGCACTTGCAGAAATTGCTGTCTTTGAACACAGTTCGCTGTGCCAACCAAAACTCTACCACGCAAATAAGGACAAAACATGTGGTGTCACCCTTATGGTGATGATATTTTGTGTTTTGATGAGTTAATAATCACCTTTCTTTTTTTTTTCTCATTTTTGTTCTAAGCAGGCCTGCAAGAGTGAATAACCAGTGCTGTAAAACATTTTCGTGAGAGCAAATATAAGGTGAGCTTTTCCAGATTACAATGGGCTGAGGAGAAGGCTACCTGTGGGACCCGATCAGCGTGTGAGTCCCTATCTAAAAGGATTGCAGCGAGTCAATCCAGTCCAAGATCATAAACAATTGTTTGTTCTTTTAAAAATGATGACATGATGTTGGTGGTGATGGAGACTGGAATAGGTTGCGCGTTAGTCTCCACTATTAGCAATATCTCGTGTGAATGCGTAGGAGTGAATGTGTGTGACTGGACTGTGATGGACTGACGATGTGGACTGAAGTGTTGACTGACTTGACACTGAGAAAAAGACTGGATCAAGGTTAGGATGAGTAAATGTTGACAAACAATTCACCACGCTGGCAAGAAAAGGGTGGATGCTTTGCCTTGCTTTGTTTTGCTTTTGCCAGGAGCAGGAAGTGTAAGGGACCGAGGGGGAGAAGGTAGTTTCACATGAGAGTGTGGAGCTGCAGACTCGACCCTTGGGAGGCAAATTTTGGGTTGCTGATGTTTGCTTTAAGAAAATTTTGTTTTATTGGCTGGGTTTAGATAATGGTATCACATTATATTGTTGGGAAAATGCCAAATGCTAAAGGGGAGAAAATGTTTGATATCACTCATGTTACCATTAACCATAACAGGCCACTGTAGAAGTCAATTAAATTTTATAGAGGAAGATAGTCAGAACCAAAGCAATATTTAGGAATTACATAGGGGATTGGTAGACTTGTCACATTCAAGATACAGTTATGGAATAACAAACACTGGTCCAAATGACCAAGGTTTTTTCCCTTTAAAATAGTAAATGATTAAAAAGAGCACAACTGGTAAGGGCATGTGATACGACATGGTACTGCATGAAAACAAGAGCAAAGTAAAGAAAGCAAACCTATTTTGGTTAGCTCTGATAAATTGAAATTAAAATGTACCATTACACTCAGAGGATCAATATGAAATTAAAAGATATGCAAATTTTGTATGAAGTACATGACTGATGACTGGTCTGTCTTAAGTTTTGTTTGTTATAGTTTAAGGAAAGAATATGCACTGCCATACTATCAGATGCCAGTGACGGTGGGGCTCAGTGATGAATCAGGTTTGCAGACACGGAGCAAATATACTCGAGAGGAGAATCGCTGAGGTGTTCTGAGGAATAATATGACTAACCTTTTTCTTTTAATTTCCTAAGATGTGGTGAAGCATTTTCCAGTTTGTGTGACACATAAAATGTGTCAAAATTTCAGGTTTAATTTGAAACAATGGGTTCTAGGATCAGTGTATGACTTTTTGTGTGTTTGATAATTTAGGTACGGTAAAACTTACGCATAACTAACTGCTTTTATGCTTAAGCTTAACTAAGTGAAAATGTCTGATTTCTCTTTGATCTCTTTTAGTAGAATAAGCGGTTATAATCATTTTCTTATACATATTGCAAAGTGTGCTCATAAAGATTTAAGCACTCAGTCTTTTGAGGGTCATAAGCTTCATCTGGCAGGACTGTCCAGGTGATACATGGTGAGAGGTCACTTAGAGTGCAGTAAGGTCAATGCCAGCACGCTTACAGACACAGACATCATGTAGATTCATTTCTAGGGTAGAGTTGAGACATATTTTTGCTTGTAACTGCAATTTGTACCTGCATAAGCAACAGTTTTTGCACAACGTGCTGTTGATGTTCCAGAGATAAGTGAGAAGAAGAACAACAACAGGAAACACCTAGGGGCGAAGACGGTGAAAATGTCTCTTTAAGTGTGTTAAAGGTTGACAACAAAAAGTGTGGTGACTGTCATTAACTGTAACTTATGCATGTTATGCATCTGCTTCACGCAAGAAGGGCTGTGAACCCTGACATTTAAAAAAACATTTGAAGTGTGCTTTCTAGCGGAGATTTATGTTGAGGATTGTGATGGTGTAGATCTTCCCACGCGTGTGTTGAATCAAATCAACAGCGTCGCTTACACACATAAATATAGAGATTAATTATATATAAATGATTGAGCCCAGAACATGATATTTTGAACCAAGTTTGAATAATTAAGAGAACAATTGATGACCATAGTAGATTATTGAGAGGTGTTTTCGCTTCCTGTCCTTTACAGGAGAAGATTCCAGAACCACAGCAAAACCACGAAGAGGTTGGCGAAAATCCAGGAACCAAGAGAAGGGGCACCCAAAAGAAGCACAGAGAAACCTCTCAGAAGAGTAGTTGTTTAGATTGAAAAGCAGATTAAAAGCTTGTCAGACAGAGGTTATAATGGGGGCACAAAGTAATGAAGAGTAATGGGAGGAGTAGCTTTAGTAATAGTTTATATGATTTTTATGTTATGTCAATTGCCCAAACACAGTGGTCATGCCAGGGGGGAAAGGGACAATTAAGTGAACTGTAAGTTGTGTGCTTAGAAACCAGGAGTAATTTTTCAAAGAGGAAATGGGTAAACTCTATAGAGACTGTTTCCACAGATTGACAAAATAATCTAAGACCTTTTACTAGGAAAAAGCTAATTATATCTATTTGGGTGAGTAGTGAGGGAAGTCAGAAGTGGGTTTAAACTATCATCCTGGGTAAAAAGGGGGTGTCATAGGGAGTAAAGGTAGGACAGCTCACAGTCCAGCATAGACGCAAGGTGCTGATTTAGCGCATGACTTAGTTGTTTGATTTATTGGTTGGGGATAGAAGTAATTATGCCACAATAATAAGGGAACATTGAAAATATGCAACCCGTTGAGGGGACAGATGACATGAGTGGTTGGGCAATTGAAAGGGTTCATTTTGTTTAGTATGATTTCTTTGGTTAAATTCTTAGCTATTATTCTCACATGCAAGTAAAATTAATGGGATAAATCAGGAATTATGTTGTCTTTCTTTAGGAAAGACAAAAAGGGGGAGGCTGTTATGGAATAAATCTAGTGCTTATTTTCTGTTTATAATGTTTCATAGAGGCCAGTATAGAAAAACGCCACTTTGAGTTATAAGGTGTGTGAAAGGTCACAGAGTAGGACAGGAAACTCTGCACGCTTTGTGCAGGCCTGCAGAGTACAGGAAGTGAAACTAGGTAGAGTGCAGAGCAGGAGTTGTTTTGATCGAAACTATGTGTGGCGTATAACAGAACTATATTACATGCATTCGGCTGATAATGCTTTAGACCTGTGGATGCTTGCTAGCGTCTAGCGTCTGCAGCTCTCCTTTTCCGGAAATGTAGAATAAAGATGATTTTTTGAGCTTTGACAACACTGTGTCGGGTTTTCTCTGTTTAGTACAGGGGACAAAAGAATCGGGTTTAATACGTAGAATCAGTTGTGCATAATATTTTGGCATTTCGCTCAGATTGAATTTGAAAAAAAAAAAGGTTTTAGAGTTTTAGAGCAATTTTTTTTTTAAAAATGGACCCTGGAATACAGTGCACATCTCACAGTGGTTTTTATCTGTGATGCTTTGAAAGCTTCTGGCAACCCTCGTTGGGTCTCAGCCATGCCAGTTAAGAAACACATCATCTCTCACAAGCTGTCATGTCTGCCTGAATCTCGTTATCTCCACACAAAAGGACCTTGGATAACAAGAGCCTACTTCCCTTAATGATATATCTCCATGGAGATAACTGGAAATCACCTGGAAAGCATGACTGCAGTGTAGAGCCAGGAGGATAATTTAAGGCCATTTCATGTCCACACAATCACACAGCTGCACTGAATCTGTTGTGACCAGTGTCTCAGGGTTTTGCGTTCTTGGAAGGTCACTTAAGTGAGTGACCACACACACACCTGTGTCTCTCCATTCTCTTGTTTTGCAGGTAATAACCATATATTTTACAGTTCAGACAGAAACAACTGAGACTATTTGTGCAAGCCTCTCTGAGCTAATCTGTTGGCTTAAACTAAAGTGTAGACTGCAGAAGTAAATCGATGTGTTTACTATTCACTAGCATTTCCCCTGTTACTGTAACTCCCAATCTCTCGTATGTAAAACATGTTCAACAGCCCTGAATGGCTACCAGAAAACTAGAAAAAAAGCCTCAGCTGTGTCAGTGTCCAGAACAAATAAATGTCCTCCTAATTTACGGATATGGGATTTTGTAACCTCAATACATATACTTTGTTTGCCTTCAAAGTGTGAATGTTTCCTTTTTTGCTGAAACTAAACATACAGCCAAATCAATATGATTACTGTATACAGAATCCAAAAATGGTTCAGGAGGCTGGCTGCAGGGCCAGCAGCACCAAATGAGCTGATCTGGAGGCCTTCTGCATGGCCAATAATCCTCCACTGGGGACTGACGGAGGTGATGGGACAACTCATTGAGTTTCAGGTGGCTGGCTGTAGTGTGGCTTGGCAGGTGGCTGGTGGCGGTGAAGATCCTCGGGTAGCGTGGCAGCTGGCCAGCCATAGGCAGACCACTGGCTTGGGCGGAGCAGGATCAGGATCAGACGGCAGCACACTGGCTTAACATGACCAGGCAATGCAGAAACCTCTGGCAGAGATGAAGCAGGACCAGATGGAGTGGAAACCATTGGTGGAACATGAGCTTACTGGGGCTGCGCAGGGCTCACAGCAGACTCTGGATGCTACAGCTGGAGCTCATGTTGTGGGCTGGCCATTCTCTCTCTGGGAACAGGTATGGGTGCCGGGACTGGCCAAACACCACCCGTCCCCACTTGAGGAATAGTTATGGGTGCAGGGACAGTTTGGGTCCTGGCCCCAATTATTCTAGGAACAGAGACAGAAGTAGGAACTAGCTGGACAACAGCCACCCCCACTCAAGGAACAGGTACAGGTGCACTACTGGACCGGGTCTCAGGTGCCCTTGCCCTGGGAACTGGTGTGGGTCCCTTTGAAAATGTGCTCATACTCGGGGATGAGCCATAGCTTCCACTTCAGCTTTCCTTCGGGAAAGGGCAACCGCTGCCTACTCCCATCGTACAGGTCAGACAATGCTAGGTCCATTTTGCGGCCATGTCAATGAACAAGGGGTACTCACCAGTTGACAACTATGTGACCACAAACAGAGATAAACTAGGGGCTTAAATACACTGGATAATGAAAGGATAGGAAACAAGTGGGAACATGGCTGGAATAAATTTAACTAATGAGGCAGAGGAAGTAAAACTAAACAAAACAGCACACACCTATGTGGTCAAATGTTTGTCCATGTTGGAGGAATCCCTCTCTTTGTTGTGATCAGCATTGGTAATGCTTTTCACATTTTACATTTAATTTAATTTTAAAAATGCTCTATTACATCACCATTACATCATCACACTTCCTTGATAAGATAAGAATTCAGGCAGTGTGTTAATAATAAACTGCTACTTCCATTGCTGTGTTAGGTTTATTTACACAAATTCCCTAGTAATAGAAGCACCTTCCGCATTCAGCATCCAGCATCCAGCAACTGAGTCAGTCTGAAAAATCCTGAAGCCATGAGTTGCTGTCATACTGTGTCCAAATCTCAGCAGCATTTGGCTCAAGGTGCTCTATGTTGTAAGGTAAAGACCCTACAATAATACATAGAAAACACTTTAACCAGAGTTAAGAAAAGTAGCTATTTTACCTTTGTTTTAGGGTTTGAAAGCTACAGAGATGCAGTGTTTAGAGAAAATGCATCTCAGCTGTTCCGATATTCCTGACACATAAGGGATGACTGAGGGTTTTCACTTAGGCAACAGTTCTCCTTCTTCTCTCCTGGAGCTGTCTTTAGGCGCCTTCCCAGCTTTGACAAATATCCAGCTGGGATAAAAACATTTACTCAGGGCCTTCTTGATATGATGTTCGTCTGCTTCCCTGGCTGCTGTGTCTGTGGGGATGGTGTTCCAATTTACATGTGTTTTGACAGGAAGATGGCGCCAGCAGTATGCGACACGTCAGTCAACTCTGCTAGCTTTGCTTTGGCTTTGGCTATCCTTATCCTTTTCTATTTTATTCCAAAATGCCCTCGCTCTGTGTGTGTACAATCGCCAGTTACTCTTAGAAATCAAAGCATCGTATGACCTGGCTCTTAAACAAACGGAGACAGGAGATGATTATGGGCCTCCTCCACCACTTTTTGAGCCCTGTATTCCGATTTATCTGTGCCAACACTCCTACACCATTTCCTGGAAGAAGCACCCGAGGAAACGAGGAAAGCAGGCTGGTACACTCATCAAAGTCCGAGCTCTTCTCCATGCTTCTCGTGGAACTACTGGACCAGTAGAGTGCATCTTTAGATGGATCCTGCCTGTTGTCCCTGGAGCTCCCGCGACACTTGATCCCCCGCTCTCAGCATTCTATTTCCCTAAGCGGCCTCGGACCCGTGGATGTGGTGTGGACCACAGAAATCTTCGCACACTTAACCAAGCTGGAACATCTGATGTTAGGATCTACACACTCCAAATGGCTTCACTAAATGTAAGATCATTAGCAAACAAGACGTTTGTATTAAACGACTTCCTAAAGTCACAACAGTTGGACTTTCTGTTTCTGACAGAAACATGGCTTCAACCCGGTGAGTCTGTAGCTTTTTCGGAACTGATTCCTCCTAATTTCTCATTCTTCAGCCTCCCTCAGCCCTCTGGCAGGGGGGGAGGCTTAGCCACCGTGTTCAACGCTCGATTTCATTGCCATCAAACATTACAGCACGACTCATTTTCTAGTTTTGAATTGAGTTACACCTAAACTCTGCTGCGCCTTTGCTGTGTCCCCTCATATACCATCCTCCCAAGTTTAATAAGGATTTTATCAAAGAGTTTTCAGGTTTTATGGCTGGAATTGTTCTTAAATTCGACAGTTTTTTAATCCTTGGTGATTTTAACATCCATGTCTGCTGTGACTCTAAACTTTTGGTCAAGGACTTTTTAAATATTATTGACTCTTTTAACTTGACCCAGTGGGTTACCGGTCCCACGCATGAAAAAGGTCACACACTGGACTAATCGCTTTCTTAGTTCACGTGATAATGCTGGAGTCATTTCTTCACCAAGTATGTGCGATGATTTTTTAACATTTTTTAATCACAAGATTCTATCGATTAGGGCTCTTGTCTTGTCATCTGCTGCTTCAGATCCGAGTCTTTCTCCTATGTGCTCAGCTGTTTTAGAGCAGTTTGATCCCGTCTCCCTTAATGACTTGACCGCGGTAGTTAGTAATCTAAGATCATCACACTGCCCCTCTGATTGTCTCCCTCCAAGCTTGCTTAAAAGCACTTTTAATACTGTTGGGCCTTTTATCCTGAGATGAATTAATACGTCCCTTGCTACAGGCTGCGTTCCATCATGCTTTAAACAAGTTATAGTTCAGCCTCTTCTTAAGAAACAAAACCTGGACCCAACTGTTCTGTCCAACTACAGGCCTATCTCAAAGCTTCCTTTTCTATCTAAAGTCTTGGAGAAAGTGGTCTACCTACAGTTGCAGGCCCACCTTGATTTTAATATGATCTCTGAAAAATTTCAATCTGGTTTTAAATCACTACATAGCACTTTTAAGGATTTTTAACGATATTCTTTTAACTCTGGACTCTGGCAGCCCAGCTGCCCTTTTATTGTTGGACTTGTCAGCAGCTTTTGACACGGTCGACCATGACATCCTGTTATCATGGCTAGAATTTCATGCTGGTCTAAAAGAATCTGCCCTACAGTGGTTTCAGTCCTATTTGTCAGAAAGGTCTTTTCATGTCAATATGGGCCCCCACAACTCCAAAATAGCTCCTCTTAAATATGGTGTACCTCAAGGCTCTATTTTGAGTCCTGCCCTGTACGCACTCTATTTGTTGCCAATGGGCTCCATCTTCTCGCGGTATAACATTTCATTTCACTGTTTCGCTGATGATTTGCAGTTTTATCTACCTTGAACAGCAGGGTCAGACCATCTCCAGCTCTTATTACGCTGCCTTGACAATGTCAAACAGTGGTTGTCATTAAATTTTTTAAAGCTAAATGAAAATAAAACTGAGGTTGTCATTTTTGGCAACTTTAATCATATCGACAGCACTCTGGGCGCCCTTTCCTCGTATTGTAAAACACATGTAAAAAACATCTGTATCTACATTGATGGTTCTTTTAAATTGAATAACCAGGTGAGTGCAGTAGTTCAGTCCTGCTTCTTTCAGTTAAGACAGCTGGCCAAGGTAAAGCCATACCTCCCGGCTAACGTCTTTGAGCGTGTTATTCACCTTTTCCTTACTTGCAGATTAGACTACTGCAATTCATTGTATTATGGTCTAGATCAGGCCACCATCCATCGTCTTCAGATGGTTCAAAATGCAGCTGCTCGCCTGCTAACCAGTACCAAACAGAGAGAGCATATAACCCCAGTTTTAGCTTCTTTACACTGGCTTCCTGTCTCCTACTTGATCCAATTTAAACTTTTACTTTTTGTTTTTAAGTCACTTAATGCCCGAGCCCCTCCTTACCTGTCTGAGCTCCTCTCTGCCTATTTTCCAGAAAAAACCACG
>VUQQ01069364.1:0-12191 GCA_015108535.1 Steatocranus sp. 'ultraslender' AB-2019
GCCACTGGTAGGATTTCTGGATATCAGCCACCTCCGCTATCTGCCGGTGGTACATACCGTGCAGGGGCCTGTCCTTCCATGATGGTTCCTCGTCTCCCTCCTCTTTCTTGGGTTTCTGCTGCCTGAGGTATTCACTGAGCACGCGGTCAGTTGGGGCCATCTTCGTGATGTATTCGAGGATGTTTCTTGTCTCATCCTGGACTGTGGTGCTGACACTCACCAGTCCCCGGCCCCCTTCCTTCCGCTTAGCGTACAGCCTCAGGGTGCTGGACTTGGGGCGAAACCCTCCATGCATGGTCAGGAGCTTTCTTGTCTTTATGTCAGTGGCTTCTATCTCCTCCTTTGGCCAGCTTATTATCCCAGCAGGGCACCTGATCACGGGCAGGGCGTAGGTGTTGATAGCCCAGATCTTGTTCTTACCGTTCAGCTGACTCCTCAGGACTTGCCTGACCCTCTGCAGGTACTTGGTGGTTGCAGCTTTTCTAGCGGCCTCTTCATGGTTCCCATTCGCCTGCGGGATCCCCAGGTACTTGTAGCTGCCCTCTATGTCTGCAATGTTGCCTTTTGGTAGTTTGATCTCCTCAGTTCTGACTACCTTCCCTCTCTTTGTTACCATCCGACTACACTTCTCTAGTCCGAATAACATTCCGATGTCATTGCTGTATAGCCTGGTAGTGTGGATCAGTGAATCTATGTCTCGTTCACTCTTGGCATACAGTTTGATGTCATCCATGTACAGGAGTTGGCTGACAACTGCTCCATTCCGTAGTCGGTATCCGTAGCCAGTGTTACCTCGCCAGGTCCGCGGACCCGAACCGTAATAAGGGGACCTCTGGCTGTTACTTCAGGTTCCGTGACTGGCTCGTAGCCGGTAACTAGCTTACTGTACAGGTCAACTCCACTAGTAAAAAGACAGAAGGAGGGGTAGGAAAACTGCTTCACCGGAACTTTATTTTCCTCCAAGGCGCGAACACCGTGTACAGTGGGCTGTAACAGTTTACTCACAATGAGCATCGCCGACACACCTCTGGCTGCCGTGGGAGTTATTATATTCCTTTTAATACTTTTCTTTCAGATTCTTCTGTGGCTACTTGTTATTTCCCCCCCCCCTTTTATTCTCTCTCTCGCTCCACACACACAACCACAACAAGGGGGCAGTCCCACACATCCCTTCACCACCCGAAATACATTTCCCATCAGGCGTCACCCTTAAAGGGCCATGCCTGCAACACCAGTCTTGTCAATGATCTCACTGAAGGGGTTCAGGCCTATGCAGAACAGCAGTGGGTACAGAGCTCTCCTTGGTAGATCCCGCACTTGATGGTGACTTGTGTTATGGGCTTTAGGTTGGCCTCTACTGAGGTACGCCACATCCCCACTGAGTTCCTGATGAATGCTCTTAGGGTCCTGCTGATCTTGTATAGTTCTAGGCCAGGGGTGGGCAATCTCAGTCCATGAGGGCCGGTGTCCCTGCAGGTTTTAGATGTGTCCTCGAACCAACACAGCTGATTTAAATGGCTAAATTAGCTCCTCAACATGTCCTGAGTTTCTCCAGAGGCCTGGTAACGAACTAATCATGTGATTCAGGTGTGTTGACCCAAGGTGAGATCTAAAACCTGCAGGGACACCGGCCCTCATGGACTGAGATTGCCCACCCCTGTTCTAGGCATTCCAAGATCCAGGTGTGGGGCATTGAGTCATAGGCCTTCTTGTAAGCAATCCAGTCAGTGCACAGGTTGGTGAGGTTAGTCTTGCAGTCTTTGCTGTTTGCTCGGTCTACCAGTAGCTGGTGTTTTGCACCTCTGGTATTCTTGCCCATCCCTTTCTGTGCCCCGCTCATGTATGGAGCCATGTGCCTGTTCATCTTAGCCGCTATGATGCCTGGTACTGAGGCAGGTTATTGGTCGGTAGTTGGATGGGACCGGTCCCTTCTGGGGGTCCTTGAGGATCAGGACTGTCCAGCCTTCGGTTAGCCATTTTGGGTGTCTCTCGTCAACTAGCAGCTGGTTCGTTTGTGCTGCCAAGCGCTCCTTCAGCTTCTTCTCTGCATGTCTTTGGACTGTGGGAGGAAGCCGGAGTACCCGGAGCGAACACACGGGGAGAACATGCACACTCCACACAGAAAGACCCTGGCCTGATGGTGGAATTGAATTCAGGACCTTCTTGCTGTGAGGCTAACCACCGTACTTAAATCAAATTGAACTGAATCCAATTCAGTCCCTGTCAGTACTCTTGCTGCAGCATTTTGGATTAACTAAAGGCTTTTCAGGGAGTGTTTAGGACAACCTAATAATAACAAATTATAGTAGTCCAGCCTAGAAGTAATAAACGCAAAGCTAGTTTTTCAGCATCACTCTGAGACAGGATATTTCTAACTTTAGAGATATTGTGGAAATGGAAAAGACGTGGACAAAATTGTTGGTACCCTTCAGTCAATGAAAGAAAACCTCATAATGGTCACAGAAATTACTTTAATCTGACAAAAGTAATGATAAATAAAAATTCTATAAATGTTAACCGATGAAAGTCAGACATTGTTTTTCAACTATGCTTCAATAGAATTATTTAAAAAATAAATGCATGGAACAGGCCTGGACAAAAATGATGGTACCCACAACTTAATATTTTGTTGCACAACCTTTTGAGGCAATCACTGCAATCAAAACATTCCTGTAACTGTCAATGAGACTTCTGCACCTCTCAGCAGGTATTATGGCCCACTCCTCATGAGCAAACTGCCTCAGTTGTTTCCTTTTTCAAGGGCGCCTTTTCCAGACAGCATGTTTCAGCTCCTTCCCAAGATGCTCTATAGGATTGAGGTCAGAGCTCATAGAAGGCCACTTTAAATTATCCAATGTTTTCCTCTTAGCCATTCTTGGGTGTTTTTAGCTGTGTGTTTTGGGTAATTGTCCTGTTGCAAGACCCATGACTTGAACTTAGTTACAGTGCTTTCAGAAAGACATCTGCTGTGATGAAATCTATTCCCCACTGCCGTGTAATTCATTATTGTAAATTTAAATATTATTAGGAAATGATCAGACAAGCTCTGAGCACAAGATCCACAGAGGGTGGGGTCTACCACACAAGAAAAGCCTCTGGTAGAAAACCCAAGCTTGAAGAATTTTCTCACATTTTAAGAGTCAGAGTGTCAGGTGTAGGTGGATGTTTTGACTGAAGCTGCTCAGGTCACTCACGCGTCTTGTTGTTGTTGCAGTTCCTCCACCTTGTTGTTCAGCTGTTTGTTGTCACTAGTCAGATTCTGACGTTGGTCTGTCAGAGAGTTGAACTCGTCCTGCAGCTGAGTGACCTCACCTGTATCAATAGACAAAGACTGATATCAGTATTGATTAACTGACTAATAATTGTCTTGTTGATTCTAATGAAGAAACAAACACATTATTACATCTCTGCATTATTGGTGCATCAGATGTTTGTTCACTTTGTTTCCTTCATCTCAGGTGATAAAGGTCCCATCTGTTAGTTACAGTTCTCCTACTTAGTTACAGTTACTGGTACTAAAACTTAGATAATGCAGGTTAATATTACTTAGAGTTATAGTTACTGTTTTTAGTTGCAGTTACCCTGTGTCAGTGTGCTGTGGCTCTTCATGCTCAGCTCGGCTCTCAGTGTTGTCACCTCAAGTTCGTACTCGGCTGTTGTGGCGTGCAGACGCTGTAGCTCCGCTCTCAGACGGCATAGCTCTTCCTGAAGGGAGGCAATGTCATTCTCTCTCTCTGCTGCTGCCTCCTCGGCTGCCTGCTGCAGCATTAGCACCTCCTCTTGAGCTGAGCGTAGCTCCTGCTGCACCTCCTCCAGCTCGCTTTCCTTCTCCTCCTCCAGACTGTCCATCTCCTCCTGGACTGAACGCAGCTGGGCTGAATGAGTCAGACAGCGTGAGAGAATTAGAGTGAGAGTCAAAATCACAGTTTCAGAGTCTCAGAGAGTCAGAATCAGAGAGTCAGTCTGAGACAGAGAGTCAGAGTCATAGCCTCAGAGAGTCAGAGAGAGTCAAAGTCAGAGAGTCAGTGTCAGTGAGTCCAAGAGTCAGAGTCCGAGAGAATCAGAGTCAGTGAGTCAGAGTTACAGTCTCAGAGAGTCAGTATGTAAGTATCAATGAATAAGAGTGTGTCAGAGTGTCAGTGTGTCAGAGAGTCAGTCTGAGTCAGGGAGTCAGAGTCACAATCTCAGAGAGTCAGAGAATCTGTTTCAGAGTGTCAGAGAGTCAGATTCATAGACAGTCAGAGAGTTAGTAGCAGAGAGAGTCAGAGATCAAGAAAGTCACAGAGAGCCAGAGAGAGTCAGTGTCTCAGAGAGTCAGTGTCTCAGAAAGTCAGTCTGAGTCAGAGTGTCAAAGTGACAGAGAGCAAGAGAGAGTCAGGGAGCATCAGAAAATCAGAGTCAGAAAGAGTCGGAGGGTCATATATCAGAGACAGTCGGAGAGATCAGAAAGTCACAGCGAGTCAGAAAGCCAGAGAGAGTCAGTGAGTCAGAGTCTCAGAGTGTCAGTGTCTCAGAGAGTTCTCAGAGATCAGAGAGTCAGTGTCAGAGAGTCAGAGAGTCAAAGTGTCAAAGAGCCAGAGAGAGTCAGTCAGTGAGTCAGTGTCAGTGAGTCAGAGAGAGCCATTGAGTCAGAGACAGTGAGTCAGACTCACAGTCTCAGAGTGTCAGAGTCTCGGAGAGTCAGAGTCTGTGAGTCAGTGTCAGAGTGTCAGAGAATCAGAGTGTCATACTCTCAGAGTCAGGAAGGTGAAGGAGCGCACCTTGCAGCCTTTGGATCTGCCGGGTGAAGCTCTCGGCCTGGTGGGCGCTGGCCAGCCGCTCCTCCTCTAACAGACCTTTGAAATGAGAAATTATATAGAATAGAATAGAACAGAATAATCCTTTAATTGTCCCACATGGGGAAATTTGGGTGTAACAGCAGCATAAAAGACACAAATACAAACAAACAGCACACAAGACACAGAACAGAAACATAGAGAATTTTTACATATTTACATCAAGGACAATGGTTACCAAAAACAGAGTACTGTACAGTTATTAAATTGAATAAAATGAAATACAGATAAGAGGCAAGTTACAGAGCTGATGTAAACCTCTATGTTTGTTGGGAGCAGTTTTGATTGAGTAACAACCATGAATATGAAGCAAAGTGACGTCTCCTCACCCTGCAGCTCCATGAAGCTCTCCTCATGTCTCTGAGACACCTCCCGTGTCTCCTCCAGCTCCAGCAGCAGCTGCAACACCTGAGCCTTCAGCTCCTCCAGCTCCTCTTCTTTACCGTTATCGCCGCCTTCCTCCTCGTCCTCAGACTTCTCTTCCTTCACCTCTTTCTCCTCCTCCTCCTGCCCCTTCTCTCCTTCACCCCCTGTCTCCTCCTTCTCCTCAAGGGACTCCCTCTCTTTGGCTGTGAGGGTATCTGCCAGCATGATGGGCTTCTCCTCCTTCAGCTCACAGAGCTCATCTGCTCAGAGAGGAAGGAGACAATGAAGAGGCAGAGGAGGATTTTTAACAAAGAGAGATGAAAATACACTGCTCTTATTTTGTAGGAGTTTCCAAATAAAACAAATTTTAAAAGTAATTATTGAAATTATAAAACCATGATGCACTTCTTTACTTGACCACCAGGGCTCTTCTTAATAAACCAGGTTTCTTCTTGTTTGTCACTGAAAGTCATATCCTTTATTTTAGTTTGGTGGAGGTTTGGTGGCTTTAATCTAAAATATTTTTTTTCCAGGCAGGTTAAACAGTTTTATCAAATATCCTTGTTTTAAATACTTTAAAATCCTCTAAATTTACTCAATGTCCAAATTTTTTGTGTGCTGTGCTGCAGAGACATCTGCTGGATTTAACCTTTATTTAACCTGGTGCATCATTAACAGCAAATCATTTAAAGTGAGGGGCAGGGAAAAGGCAAACAACTGAATATACCCGACTTCACCTGACAGCAAAACACCTTTAAATGTGTGTACCATCAGCATAAAAACAACAAAAGAGTTAAAATCCCATAAAATAAGATAATTCTACCAAATAATATTTCATATAAAGGAGAACGTGTTTCTCTTAAATCAAAAGTAATAATTTGAATTCCAGCGTGCACCTCAGTCTGCACCTCTGACACACATTTGAAATGTCTACACCTTGTTCTAGCCTCTATGATGCTTTTTATGTGAAACAGGAAGTGCTGAACATAATTAACAAGGTGAAGATAAAATAAATGTAAGGTAAAATAAATGGGACTAAAAATGAGGACTCTGATGCTTATCCCTTCACACAGACACACACACACACACACAGTGACTGACCGGATGGGTCGAGGACCTCCTCGATGACAGGCGGCAGCCGGAAGGCATCCATGTTTCCTCTGATTGACGGGAAGCTATAGAGATGGGGGGTCAGAGCTCCAGAGGGGTGATGAGGGGAGAGAATGAGGCAGATGGAGCCCAGGAAGGGTCCTCACGCTCCGGGTAGAGAGAGCCGCTGCAGCCCTTTCATCCTTCTGGAGCTGGGAGGGAAACACAGGGGGAGGAGGGAGAGGCGGTGAGAGCTGCGACAGATACTGCATCACGAGGATGTGGGCAGCGTGCGGGCCTCAAACACACACTCTATCTCCACATGTCTCACTCTGCAGCTCTGCTGCCTTTTAACCACCAACCCGCATAGCCTCAGTGAGAGGGGAGCAAACACAGCATCACTCTGTGGACACCACTACCACAAGAACCAATCAACAGCAACCATGGGCAGCTGGTGTCATCTATACAGTTATAAATTGGGACCGCTCTTCATGACAAATGACTGAAATAAGAATTGACCACAGAGATCACCTGGACCACTGAATCCCTTAACTCTCAGTTTGCTGGTATGTTACCTACGAATAGTGCTAACCTTTAGCAGACTGTAAATAAAAGAGGGCTATCGGCTGTTTGCTTTGTGCCATCAGTTTGAGCATTTTGACCTTTGAGGTGCTGTGTTTTGTTTTCAGAGGGCGGAGCCTCACAGACACAAATACCTGTGCAGTAACATCCAATCAAAATCCTAAAATTTCACTGGTTACCAAAACTGGAGCTCAGACTGCTTGGATGGCCTGTTAGTAAAATTAAACATATGACTTATAAAAACACTTTTCCCCCCATACAGTCGTTATATTTGATATGAACCCCAGATAAACTTTTGCAGTCTCCTTCTTTTCCAGCTTATAAATCTATGTCATCTGCATGTAGAGACACTCTTATTCTTCCCATTCCTGTCTTTTACTTCCTTTTACTTATCTTTATGATGTAACAGAAGTTTAATACAAGTTCCAGGAAGTGGGAAATTATGTACAGCGCACAAACCAGTTTCTATCCCGTCTCAGACTGTAAACATGTTTATTTTAACAAGGTAGTCTATTGGGCCTGGCTCACTCATGGAGCCTCTAGGTTTGTTGGTGTCCAGAGATTGGTTGGTTGGGAAAGGCTGTCAGATTTAAGGCTGTGGCAGTAGCTTGGAGTTTTAAATAAATATAATCTGAATACCTGGAGCTTGGTATTATGATTATATTTATTTAAAGTTTAAACCCTTCAGGGGAAACGATCCACCTGATTTAATGACTTAAACCTGAATGTCAAACTGCTCCTCTGCTGAGATTTTAAAACACTCTGACTGTAAATATTTTCAGGGACGAAGCGCTGACGAGAACACACATCACATTTCCCGATTGAAAGGATGTAAAGCTAACTTGAAACCTTCAGTCACACTGCAAGTACTCATGCATTCTGCATGTAAGTGCAGCCGTTCAGGGATAGTTTAAAGGGACCAGCACACATTTCTGTCTGCTGCCAGGCTTCTACAAAACACTCCAAAACACACAAAAGACAAGAAAAACAGACACAGCATGATCAAGAAGAACAAAAAGACTGATGAGAACACGGTGATGATACAGAAGCATCGATTAGCTTTAACACCTCAGAGTTCCCAGCTGACAGGGAAACTCAAACATGAACACTGAGGCACAAATGGGAACAGCTTCAGCAATGTTAATCTCATATATATGCGGAGGCTCCTCATGTTGAAGGTTTTACACTGAGAGCAGCTCTGACATGAGCTGGTTTACAATCTTATCCTCACTATTACACATTAATATGTGCTCTGTATGTGCTGTCCTGCTGCTGATATTAAAGTCCTCATTCATTGGTCTGTGTCATTTGGTTGAGCTTGCACTCTGACCATAAAGCCTGAAATCCTCCTGTTTCCCTGTCATTGTGCCTTCATAAAGGAAAAGTTTAAATGTCATTCCTTGGATTTTCTGCTGGAACATCCTCTCCCTGCCTCATTGCATTTTTAAAATGCTGAACTCTTCCTTTGGAATCAGCTAACAGGCTGTGGCACGACCTTTTTCTGCTGCTCAAACACAACACACAGATGCAGGATGAAGACGTACCTGATGCAGATCTGCTCGTCTCTGAACCACTCTCTATGGTTTCAGGCTTTGCTGCAGACCTCCTCCTCCTCTTCCTGTTGTCCTATATTTCCTCCTCAGCTGCTCTCTCAGTGTGATGCAGAGTGACGTCACTACATGCTACAGACGGACAGAGGCCATGATGTGAATACACAATCAGCCTGCATGACGTCATTTATTAACCCATTCCTGCCTCTGATCTGCAGTCAGTGAAACTGAAGACGTGTGAGTGGCTGCAGCTGCAGACATAACAAGGATCACATTTCTGTGGCCCAGGTTATGATTCACCAAGTAGTCAGACAGAAACAGTGTTCAACTCTAACAAGGCCATGTGAAGCAAAACGACACAATAATGACAAACACTGATTTTATTTCAGTCTTGATACAGAAAAAAAAGACTGATATCAGTATTGATTAACTGACTAATAATTGTTTTAATGGGGAATAATTGTCTTATTCCCCATTAAAACTAATGCTGGCAAAGAATAGAATCACATGGAAAAAGAGACACAAATAGTCAGACATGGAGACAGAGGTGAGACATCTGCACCATGTGAAAGCTTCACTGTGGTTTTAGTCTCAGCTGGAAGTCTCTGGGTCACACCTGCAGGAGAGATTTAACACAAGGTGACACAGACGCTCTGCAAGACTCGTTGGCTCTCAGTCGACCGCCGGTAAAAACGGAAACGCTGCAAACTCACTCACTTCTGTTGCTAGGCAACACAAATCCAGGCTGGATAACATTAAAGGCCAAAAAGATGGGAGAGGAGGGAAATGAAAGCTGAGCACCGACCTCCCAAAGGTCCAGGAAGCTGCAGGGTTAAAACTAAAACTCCACCTGAAGGCTCAAAATCCCCACAGAGACAGAGACCAGAATCACTGACATCTACAGTGAAGAGGTTTGCAGTCCGCTCATTCCCAGTTTCAGAGTTTTCCTAGAGCCTCTGAGAGCAGCTCTGTGACTGACAGCCTCGCTGAACCCGCATTCAGCAAACGGGATACAGCACAGATGAGCTTTCACTTCATAATGACACAACAGCAACTCTTGATAATAATAATAATAATAATAATAATAATAATAATAATAATAATAATAATAATACTGTGTTTGGGACCTCCTGCCTTAAAACCAGCAGTTCTTGAGCCCCCTGGTGGCCTCTGCAGGTGGTGGGTGGAGTCAAACTAAGTGAAATAAATAGAAATAAATAAATTAGTATTTTTTTTTTTTAAAACTCTGTTATGGTGATGAAGGGTAAAAGGCGTAGGGTGTGACCACTGCAGGACCACCTTCAGGAGAACCACTGCATGAAAGCAGCTTTCCTCTGATTGGCTGCCCCTTGCCTGGCTTCCTCTCGCAGCTGTGAAGGTTGAGAAAACAAATTGTAAATCTGAAAATAAATAAGTCGTGATGAGGAGTTAGAACCTCGAGAGCGGAGTAGAGACAAGCTAATGGGTCTGACGAAGACGCCCCCTCTGTGTGACATCACAGATATCCCAGAGTAGAAAAAAACGGCATCTGCAGCCTGATGTTTTGGCTCGAACTGAGCGCATTATTATTAGAAACTGCATGAAAGTTTGTGACTGTAGATCTGAAACTCTACATTTAAATGATGGCTCTGAAGACTCTGAAACTTGGTGGGGAGCAAAAGATTAAACCGTCTCTGCTGTCTGAGTCTCTGCTTCTGTCTGAAGCTCAAAGACGTTTGTAGACGCGCTGTGTTAGTGTGGACGTGCAAACAGGACGTGAACACAGTGAGAGATGCTGTGTGTGCTCAGCACTACAGAGTTATTTAAAGGCTCCAAATCACTCAGCTGGACTCTTTAAACTGGCTTTCAGCCCTCACGTCACTGTCAGAATCACAGGTGGCCTGAAACTCACGTCATTGGACAAAGGAAGGAAACACAGGCAGGCACAGGAAGAACCGGCCAATCAGGAGGCCCCAAACTGGAGGCTTTGTCCTGTGAGGAAACGGTGCTAACCACTGCAGCACCTGGAAATAATAATAATAATAATAATAATAATAATAATAATAATAATAATAATAAGAGGAAAATCAGCTGTGCACTGTGCATGCTGTGTGTTTGCACTGCGATGTGACCTGCTTCCTTCTTCAGTGGTGCTTCAGCTGGTTTGTGCTGCCCTTAGAGCTCATTAAAGAAACATGGAGCGACACAGCAGAGAAGAAGCTGAGCTGCGCGAGACGAACAGTTAGAGGACACACGTGAACCATGATTATCAGCTTCTTAGATTAAATCCTAAAAAAACGAGTTAAAACATGAATGATCAGTTAGAATCCCTTCTGAGCGCTCGTTCTGATTTAATTTAGAGGTGAAATCACGGAAACATGAGTATTTTTACCTGATGAGTTTCAATTCTTGATTTTTTTCCGTTCTCATCGTTCAGGTGAAGTTCTGAACTCTGAGCTCAGAGTTCAGGTGAAGTTCTGAACTCTGAGCTCAGGTTACCCGAAAGCTGCTCTGACTGCAGGAGCTGTAATAAATTATGTTAGTTGTGAATTTGTATGATTTCCTGATAACATGAACGTGCAGGTGTTTGTTTGATTAAAGTGGAGCGCACCTGCAGTTGTAGGACGGCGCCATCCAGAGGAAGAAGTCAGTCTTACAGCTGATAATGACATGAAAGACATTTTACACAAACATGATGAATGAATGAAGAGAGGCTGTTGTGGAGATTACCTGTCACCAGGTGTGCCTTTTACATCTCTATCATGTGGAGTTCCTGCCCTTTCCTTTCCTCGTCACTGATTGGCTCCTGTGTTGCTGTTACGCGACTAAAACCTCAGGTGTGTTGTCAGAGCCGATTTATTAAAGGTGGAGACAAGTGCAGGTGTAGCTTTAGGAGTCCTGCTTCGTCGCTCCAGCAGGTGGCGGCACTGCATCTCGATGTTTGCGGTAAACCACCATAGAAGAAGAAGCAGCAGAAGCAGGAGGTAGTGATGGCCAGATGAAGCTTTCTGAAGCACTGAAGCTTGTATTGAAAAACGGTTCATTACTCAAAGCTTTTCAACACAGTCCTCTCCGGTGACATCTTGTGTCCAAAAACATAAAGAGTAGCTTGAATCCACAAAATAAAACCAACTGCTTCATTATGATTGCTCACTCTACAGAATGGAATTCTGTCTGATATTGGGTTGTGTTGCTTTGAACGTGTATTTTGGGGGGTTAAAAAAATGTGGTTTATTTGTTTAATAAATAATTTTGACCAGTAAACTTTCCTTGTTTAAACATGCACCATTGTGTGGTCTTTCTTTGCTTGTGACTTCTTGATTTTGGTAAATACAATAATTGCTAAATACCACGCTACATATAATATACATATAATAATGTACAACACATTATGGAGTATGCTTCTGCTGTGAGGTCCTGCCTCCACGCACTTATGCAATTAATCGCAAGAGGGGTGTATTTATAAATAATATTATATTAGGGAAATTTTCCTATACATATTTTTGACCTGGGGGTAGAATTGATTGTGAAATGGAAAAGGAAAATGCTTATGAACTTGCAAATTAAAAACATGATGCATTTAAGGTAACCCTTTTTCATTTTTATTTAAGAAGAGAAGTAGTTCCACTGTGCGATGGCCAAACTTGTTCCTTTTCGTGGAGATAATTTATCCTGCCTTAAGGAAAATCCCCACACATGGCACAGAAGAGGCTGGAGTGCAGAGAAACTGGTAGAGATGCAGTTATACAGTCTACCTGGGCCCCACAAACTATCAGCTAAAGATAATAAA
>VUQQ01069367.1:0-13154 GCA_015108535.1 Steatocranus sp. 'ultraslender' AB-2019
ATCTACGATTCGATTTGAATCGGGGAAATTTTGCCTCAGACAGCCAGAAATATTATAATTCAGATTATGCATCAGTACATTTCCATATTTTTATATCAATAAAAAGAAAGCTGACACTTGTGAGACTTTATCAAAGGTGTGAGCGTCACAGCAGATGCCTTTGTGTCAAAGTAGCTGAAGATAAAACACAGAAAAACATGAAGGTGATTTTCCTGGCCTGGGTTTTATAAAAAATATTCTGCAGTCGACCAAAAACAAAAGAAAACCATTAGTCAACATATGAACATTACCTGATGCTACTGAAGTGAAGCAGAGCGAAGGTACAGCGGTTTTATTAGAGACACAGCATTTAGCAATTTTGCATAATTTTAAAAAGTTTAAATTTGTTCAGTAGCCTATTGAACATCAAAAATGAGGCTCTCTTTTCGGAAGTAAGTAAAAGGAAACAAACAGCGGCCGACAGCGCTGTAAACAACGGTAGACTTGTGCGCAAGCGAATAAAGAAGAAAATAGATTTTTAGACGGGAAACTGTTCTTGAAGTACAGAGAGAGAGAGAGCTGTGCATGAAGTGTGATTTTTATCGTGGTGGAAGCAAAACAGCAAAACTAAGAGTGAATTCATGACGACGTGAAGCGAAATGTGAAGCGTAGTTTGGATCTTTTTTCGCTGCTGGTTCGGTCAATGTTGTTTGGAGAGAGATAAAACCTGCAGCTTCAGAATCAGCACAAAAAGGGCGTGAACACAAAGCGCGGACCCGCTGAAACATCAGAATCAGCGAGCTGTCGGCTTTCAGCCCCGACCGTGTCCGTGCCGTCGGGTGAGAAAGGCGACATCTCACTGATTCTGATGCATCGGCGGGTCCGCGCTTTGTGTTCAGTGTTGCCAACTTAGAGACTTTGTCGCTATATTTAGCGAGTTTTCAGACCCCTTAGCGACTTTTTTGTCTAAAAAGCGACTAGCGACAAATCTGGCAACTTTTTCTGGTGTTATTGGAGACTTATTTATGACGACTTTTTAACGTGAAAGGGCGTGTTGCTCAAACTCTCAACAAGCAGCGGGTGCTGCCGTGGGCACCTCACCCGTGCTAAAGCTAGTGATGTGCGGATCGATCCTGAAATATCGATTCCTCCGATACCAACCATTTATGTTCTAGAATCGATTCTCACGTTTAAATATCGATATTTTAGTAATTTAGGGTAAATTTGTAGTTTATCATTAACAGGAACACAGTGGAAAGAAACTAACATTCGGATTGTCAACATTCGAAGGAACTACTTCCTCTTCCGCCTTTCATTGTCATGTGCGAAATACAGCTGTATAAATGTCTGAGCATAATTGTGCGGACGTATTTCACCTCCACAAACCGCTGAGACGTGGTTTGCGATACATGTGGCACAAAAGTGAGGTGTTGTGGCCATACTTGCCAACCTTGAGACCTCAGAATTAGGGAGACATTCAAAAAGGCTGTTGGGGGATGATAAATAAAATTTTACAGTGTTTATTTAATGGATAAAATACGTTAAATGTCACCGTTATTATTGGCTGTCCAAATTCAGAGGCTGGTTCCACCTGAGGACCCGGCCTTCACAGTCTAAAGAAAGCCGGGTAGTACGTCATGAGCTCCCTCGGTTATTTCTATGAACTCTGCATTATTAAGTGATAAGAACAAGTAATCTGATGTCCTGTAATTATTATGACGCTATAATTTGAGATACAATAAATAAAAGTTTTTGTACAAAGTATCAGTATCGGATCAGTATCGTTGATACCACCCTGAATATTACTTGGTATCGGATCGGAAAGGAAATCACTGGTATCGCACATCGCTAATTAAAGCGCTCACGGGCGGAGGATAGTCCTCCCCCCGCTGCAGAAGATGTTCACACCTATGCGTCCAAACTGCAAATGAACCGCGCATGAGCGAAGCCGCTGCTCCCGCACTGACTGTAACGCAGTCAGTTCTTCTTTTACTGTTATGCTGTTTTGTGGATCACAAGGTTTAAAAATACTTACACACACAAAGTAACTCTCCCAGAGTGCCAATTTCGGTTCACTTTTGCCGGATAAAGGAGCAGGGTTGGAATTGTGACATTAAAAAACAATAATTGCTAAAAGAAATTTAATTTGTAGTTCTAAATAAACTCTAAATGCATTTCGGATGTTTTTTTACTCACTTTATGTCTCTTCCACGATGTTATTTACATTAGCATGATCAATTATACAAATTAGGTGATGACATCATTTAGCGACTTGTAGCGACTTTTTGGACAGCCAATAGCGATTTTCCTTACTGAGGAGTTGGCAACACTGTTTGTGTTTACGTCTTTGTGCAGAATCCATGTTCCTGCTCTCATTTACTGTTTTAGCTGTTTGGTGATTGTTGAAAATTTGTGAGGTTTAACCTGAGATTCTGACATTTCGGGCAAAATAAATTTATATAAAAAAATCGATTCAGGATTTCAAAGGAATCGATATCACATTATCCAAGCCAGAATCGATTTTAATCGATAAATCGATAATCAAAACTCACCCCTATATATAATGATGTGCTACGTGATTGCTAGCTACACAGCTATGTTAGCATATTATAAACAGTGAAGCTGGAGGATGAACGCCAACTTTTTTCCACTCGATAAAAGTTAACGTGAGGGTTCCCGATGGTTAGGGACAAATGCAATTGCATGGCATGGACCAAACTTCAGTCAGGAGAACAACTGAGACAATCCATCCTCAACATGAGGTTAGTTATTAATATACTGCTGCATGGGCTGGGCTGTAGTTACATCGTAAGGTTTTAAAATCTGAGCTTTAAAATGAATAGCGGTAATAAAAACCGAGAGAGGCCGACAGTGATTACCGACTGTTTTTAGGGGCTTGTTGAGATGAAATATAACAAGAAACAAAGCATTAAAACATGTTAAAACACAACAGCCTTATTATACGCAGAGTACTTTGGGCCTGGAATCAGGTTTCATCAGGTCATCACTTAAAGACCGGATTGGTTTAGGTAGCTATGGTATGCTAGTTCTCACAAATGATTCTTAAGTTGTAGTTTTCTTGCATTTCAGTTTTTTCAGAATGTTAGACAAACCCAGAACTACAACAACTACAACTCTTTTCTTGTAAATGCCACATACTATTGTTCAATCGAGTCACTGTTAACACATAAACTTTACTATTATAGTGTCCTAGATATCACTTGAATACCTGATTTCACAACATTTATTACCTGTGGGCTCCTATCGCTAAGCAGTATCAACCATTTGCAACTCATCAAATTGAAAGTCACAGTTTGCTTTCCACCAAAATGATCTCTTCATACAGTTATGTCACCAAAAATACCATTACTGTTTTTTAGATTCGTGACATGACCAGGGCAAACGCCCAATATACTATCAGTCTTGACAACGCACGTCTGGCTTCAGATGACTTCCGAACCAAGTGAGTGTCGAGATTTTTGTGCAAAATGAAGGTAATCTCTTCACCAGCATGAGCAGATCTAGCATTCACTCCATCTCCATAGGTGTGAGTATGAGTTGTCCATGAGGCAGACAGTGGAGGCTGATGTATCAAGACTGAGAAAGATCCTGGATGACACCAATGTTACTCGCTTGCACCTGGAGAGTGAAATCGAGTCCCTCAAGGAGGAGTTGATCACCCTGAAGAAGAACCACGAGAGAGTATGCAATCATTCTAAAGTTCAGCAGAGCAGTTCAAAGAGAAAAACCTATCTGATAACCCCAATACAGTACAGTGCACCTTTAAAACAATTTTTCCTTAACCACTTAGCACAGGAAAATCCTAATAACCAAATGTTCAGGAAATCACTCCCTGACTATTTCCTCCCGAACAGGAAGTTGATGAATTGCGAGTTCAAATCGCACAGGCTGGGGTCCATGTGGATGTTGATGCACCAAAAGGACAGGACCTGGCCAGAATCATGGAGGAAATAAGAGCAAAGTATGAGAAGATAGCGCTACAGAACCAGCAGGAGCTTGAAGCGTGGCATAACTCCCAGGTACAGCTAAACTAGGCTGGTGAAAAACATCTTTTTTTTTACTTGACTGTGAGTTGAACAGTATTTGTAAATTCTTTATGTATATAATCTTCTATTAAGATCACAGAGGTGCAGGTCAAAGTCACAGAGAGCTCAACAGCCCTGAAGGAGGCCGCAGGTTTAATGACTGAAACTAGGAGGCGGCATCAGGCACTGGGAATTGAGCTCCAGTCTGCACATAGTCTGGTAAGTCTTGGTTTATGTCATTAGTTTCCAGTTCTGGGTTGAGATTTGACCCTTCCCTTAGTATAAATACTCATCATTAGGTCTTCTCATAGATTGAGCCTGGTTCACACCTGGCAATTCCAGAGTATTACAGGCATTACAGCCAAGAAGTTTTAAGTTGATCCTAGCTCTGTTCAAAAACAATAAATTTCACCAATCAGCACATCGAAAATTCACTAATTGCATTTTTTCACAGGTTGTCAGAAGTGCTGGTACATAATTTTATATGCAAGTCTTTATTTCTAGGCTAAACTATGAAGCTAACTCGAGCTTTGTGTTCCTGTTTAACACATATCAATTGCCCAGACTAACCTAATGCAAGATAGCCACAAAATTTTTACAATGGTGCTTTTCCTTAATCTCTTCACAGAAAGCATCCTTGGAGGCTGCCCTTCATGACATTGAGAGGCGTTACAATTTAGAGCTGGAAAAATACAATGAGATAATCCTGAGTCTGCAGGAGGAACTGGCACAGATCCGCAGCAGCATCCAGCAAAACACGAATGAGTACGAGGCCCTCCTCAACATCAAGGTGAAGCTGGAGGCTGAGATTGCAGAGTACAGAAGGCTGCTGGATGGTGAAGGAGACTTAAAGTGAGTATTAAGGTGAGGCAGCAGAAAGTATGGATGCAACATACGCTCACTGAGACAGAAGCCTTCTTCATCTCGGGGGTGCATTTGCAAATTTGATTTAAAGCAGCCTCATGCAAACATGGAGCAGCAATGATATGGAAAGCAGATGCCACTGACCTGTGTCTATGTAATCCTATTACCATCATTTAAATTTCAACTGCTCAATTTCATCATGTCAAAGAAAAGATCACTCAAAGGTGGAAAATATATTTCTGTTCTGTCTCCGTATGACTAACCTTTTTATATTTCTTCATTTTACCAGCCTTGAAGATGCAGTTGACCTAAAGAAAATCCAAGTGGTGACGGTCACTCAGACTGTGGTGGACGGCAAAGTGGTGTCAGAGAGCAAGGAGAGCAAGGAGATCGGATCCACTGAAAATCTGGCATTTAGTTAAAAACAACTGAAAGAAAAACAACTATGAAAAAAATAAAATGGCAACATTTTATTTTGATTGCTTTCTGTCAATGTCTTCAGCTTTTCTTTTAAGGGCAAAATAAGCATATCAACCATTGTTTTGACTGATATTCATAGAAACCCATTGATTAAACTGATAAGACTTATGTATTATTTCATTATTCTGTTAAATTATTAGTTCAGAGGAGCCAGTTTAGCTCAGCGGGTGAGCAGATGACAGTATGCCACATGGCTGGAGTACAGCAGCCTAGCTTTTTGCTGCGTGTTTGCTGCTTGCTTGTCTTTACTGCTCCATTGTCAAATAAAGGCAAAAATGCCCCAAAATAATCTTTAAAAAACAAATTCAACAGTTTAGAGAATATGTCTACTGCTTCTTTGTCAAGAGATATAATGCCTTTATCCATGTGTTAAAGGAAGCTATAACAAACTTTCAGCTTAGGTTAGCATAAAAAAACAGCCTGACTAAGCACCAGCACCTCCATATTTCACTAGGTTGACATGTTAAATCATTTACACATACATTAAACCAAAGCTTTCAACTCAAATTTCAGATTAACAGGAGGTCATGTGCTGGACTACTTTTTTCCTGGGAGGAGTGACCTCTCTAAATCTCTATGGGCCTGTGCTAATGTAGCTTTATAGTAAAATGTTGGTTTTAAAATACACTGACAAACAATATTTACAATTGTGAAATTTCAAAATATATGTTCAACATACCTTTGGGGGAAAAAAAGGTTCACTGCCATTCACATACACCAATGGCTGTCTGGCATCCTGCCATCAACTTCCCACACATCAGAGTCTGCAGGAAATTCTTTCAGCTTCTGAGAAATTCACTTTGTGACCTGCAGTTCTTTAACCTTGTCCAGTTATAGGCAGAAGACAGCCATTCCCATGCCATGTCCAAGCAGCTCAGTGAAGTCCTCTGTCCTGGTTTATTTACATTCGCATCAGTCTAATTCCTGAAGCTGCTGTGGTACAAACTGTTCTCGTCTGGAATCAGCTGCATCAGTTTATGTTAACGACTTCTGGTGCGTTGCCGATAGAAATGTGAGTTGCAACCGATTTTTATAATTGTTTGGGAATGTTTTTGAACTGCTGCGGTTCATTACACACAAATCACAAATCAGTGCCCCGTTCATCATCGCAATGTCACGTTTTTGCACTGCAGCATTCCACAGACGGCACCATTAATCTTCCTGCCAGATTTATATCCAGCTTTCTCAACTGAAGCTGTCAACATGGCAGAATCTTCAGATTTGTGCTAGTTGCCAGTGCCTCGAAGCTGTTGTGGTGCAAAGTGTGTGTGGCAGCATGGCTGCTGTGAGAAGCTCCTTGTGCCAGTCTTGCCAACTGTTGTAAAAGTGTCCTCTCTGACAGTCTGAGCCTTTGTTGGAGGGCCTGCTAACCTCTGCAGCCAGGCAATTCATGGCCTAGCTGAAAGAAGTTTAGCAGACAAACCAGAGAGCGCTAAGGAATTCCAGAAAACCCATAGAAAAGGAGGGGATGGGAAGAGTGGGAGAAATGCACCAGACCTGCACCTCCTGTTTTCTAGCCTGCAATCCTTCAGTAGGACCCCAAGATAGCAGCAGAAAAATACAATTATCACCAACAGTTCACTTTAATGAATCATGTTCACTAAAAAAGAAAGACCTTGGACAGGATACATGAAAAATACTATTTTTACTTTGCAAACGTTAGAATTCAAATCACAAAAGCATTAATTTCATTCATTCACACTGACACCGAGAGTCATGGGAAAGGCCTTGAAGTTCAGGGTGCTGAGGCGGCACCAAGTTATCTTGTGATATTCTAACATAACTCTACAAAGTGTGTTAGTCTTGCAACTGCCAGACCCCACTGCAGAATTAACAGCCAAAACTGAACTGGTCAGAGAAAAATATATCAGGAAACATCGGAGGGGAAAAACAACCCTTTTTGGCACAACACTGGCTTACACACAGCATTTTAACATAGATGCAAAAAGGGTGCACATGTCAGGCACAAAGCACGTGAGCAAATTCATATGAAAGTATGGAAAGTCTTTCATCTACAAAGTTAGTCAGGATCTGTTCAGCCATGTGCAAATATTTAATTTTGTATTGTGAATGTGGCATCTTATCTAATATGTATATTTTACTCAGCACAGAAGCCAAAAGTACCCTTTTCCAACAAAGGTAGGGCTGTGAAACTGCTGCTTGATTATAATGTTAAACTATGTGGTGGCAGCTCACAATATGCCAAAGCATTACTTTGGTGTATGCAGGTCAAAATAGCGCAGATGCAACTTGGTGCTCAGTTTAGGTGATAAACTTCCTCCTGAGGGGCACTGATGTCCAATGTGTTCAAAAACGTCTGTGAGGACATTTAGCAAGTGATAGGTAATGGCTGATAGCTCATTTAGAAAAATGCAACATTTCTACTGGTGTTAAATATGCAACACCATGTAGTGTTTCATGTTTTAACCCCTTTATCTACTTATTTGGCTTTCACATTTTGTTTAATTCTGACAATCCTGGCTTATTTTTTTCAGTCTTGCACAAAAGGAGTAGTAAGTGATGTTTCAGTTTAACATGGAAGCGGGTAACCTTGATGTTTCTGACTTTAAGGGTTTAATTTAGGTTCTTGGGGTTTTTTTTGTTTCAACAAATTATTATTTATATTGCTATTCTCAAAATGTAGAAAGAGGCCTTTTCTATTCGTAAATGGGCAACATCCAAGTTTCTTGCTTGTTCTTCCAATTATGAATTAGCTGTTTCTTGCTTAATGTAACGGCTATAGAATAACCACACCATTAGCAGTGAGGTTTTATTCTGTCTGTGAGAAGTTACAAAAACTTCCAGTGAAGTGAAAGCTCAATTACACAACTCATAGATTAGGATGCGGGCAGTTTTGTTTTCTCTGGTAGCTGTTAGTTGATTTCACCAGGCAGCTCAGTATCTCTATGAGTACCTGAGAAAAATCTAGTCTGAAGAAGAAAATGGGTCCAGTTATTAAATGAGGGAGTGAAGACAGAGACTGAAACAAGGGTGAACTTTGAGCTGTTTGAGATCAAAATCAGTTGCAAACGCCGCGAGTTTGTCAGCCTGATGAAATGAGGCGTTCTAGAGTTCGGAAAAGGAAGAGGCGGACTGACAACGAAACCACAGAACTGGCCTAATTCAGCTTTGTACAGCAGTGTGTATTTTGTGCATATGTTTTAGATGTGTCCACGTGTACAAGAAATCAGGCCAGTTTTGAATTGTTAGGTAATGAATGATCAAATAACTTTCCCAGTCATTTTAACTTGTGACTATATCATCATTTTGTTATTGTGTATCGGGTGTTTCACAAGAAGGAAAATTAGGATAAATGTAAGAAAAAATATCTTGAGTTGCTCATAGCTGCTCTATAATAAAGCCAAAAACTGCAGTTTCCAGAGTGGCCAATGATGTCAAAAGTAAGGGTTGGATCTCAAGGAGAACCCAATGGACACTCCATATGTATATTCTCAATAACAAGGCAGAAGTGCTTTAAAAGCATACCCTCTTATCACCTTCTTTTTGAAACCAAAGGAGTCTCTCTAGCTGGACATTAGAAAGAATTCCGGTTTAAGGAATTTCCACATTGGCTTCCGTAAATATATTTCCATATTTTCTTTACAGTCCATAGTAGGTGCCTTTTGAAACATTCTTAATAGCATTATTCTGAAGAAATCGAAGTCCTGTGGTGGAGAATGCCCAACATAACATAGCACTCCACCCTCTGGTCTAAATATGGTCGCTTCTGGTTCTAGAAAGATTAAGATAGTTTATCAAATTAAAGTAGAAGCATCAGAATGTGCAGTTCACAAAGGTGGCATCATCAGTGGCTGTGTCGTTTGGAGGTGGGCGTGCACGAAGTTAAAGCATAGGTTCGCATGTAAAAGCACGATTTTAAAAAACACTACTGAAGTCTGATGACCCTCAGCTGATCTTTAGAAGGCACTTTTTCACAGGGAGAGCAGCAGTCCAATAAAACAAACCGAATTGTATTTACAGCATGTCAGTATTCTATTTTGACAGGTTCGAGTTTATAACTTTCCTTCCAAAAGCAATAAAATGCAACATGAAACTTGTTTCACAAGACAGATAAAATGTTACACATCACTGTAGCCGAGCGAAGAAGGCGCATACTCCAGTCTATATAGGTGGTGACACTGAGATGTTGCAAACACAGAAAAATGTGATTAAGCTGTACATGTTTGAGACACACACTGTGTTGCAGTCACATTGCATCATACACAGTGTAGAAATTTATGAACTCCTGCTTCTCCTTCAAGTTTTTCAAATGAACAAAAAAAGGCCTTGAAAAGGTTATCAGCAGCTATTAAGAGTTAAGATAAACAGTTTATGCTGGCACGCAGGACTTCATTCAGAACTTACACCAGGCTGTATGAGTCACTAACCGGTCAGCAAAAGGTTCAGCCTCTTCTTTTTTACAACAGTTAGCAGGATTAACATGGACAGGGCATAAATCAGCTCCTGCTTTTACACACAAACACACATTCTTGGTGTTTCTCTCTACCCTGCACATCTGTGGGGTGTGCCGAGTGTGAGTCAGCCAGTCATCCATTGCTCCCAGTTTGCTGAGCCTCCTCCCACTGGGAGCTAAAGATGGGGGAGAAATGAGGGACCGTGGTGGAAAAAAGGAAAGGGTGTGTCCGAGTGAGCCTGTGCAGAGGGAAAAAATGGAAGACCTGAAAACAGTAGGACTACAGTAATGGGAGCAGTGGCAAAAAAACAGGATCCAGAGAGCAGATTGGCCACAGGATAATCAAACTTCCTCTAATCCTCCAAACCACGATCAGTAAGCAGATTACGTAATAAACTAAGATAATTTTAATTTCTGTCTTTCTACGCTTGCGAACTGCCTGTGTGCAAATGTGTTTTGCGAGGTCGAGGCCAAGTTCTACAGAGAGGTGACAGAAAAGACTAGCGAGGGGAGTGTGGGATTGTGGGAAAAGAAAAGCGATTATGAGGAATAAGGAGTGAAGGTTAAAATGAGTGATAGGTAAAAAGTGAGAAAAGAGGAGTGTGGGAGAGCTGAGGCCAAGGGGGAGGCGCAAAGGGCAGGTTAAGTAAGAACAAAACTGGGAGGTAAGCCAAGATCCAAGCTCCATTTACTCTCCCCCACTTTCATTTTCCAGTCCTTATTGCGGGGGGAGTGGACTCGAGCTGGAAACCCAAGGCTCGCCTCCCAAACTGGAGAGCAGAATTGGCTGAACTTGTTTAGTGACTCATTTGTCTGGTTTCCATGGAAACTAACCAAAAGAACTTGGTGACCAGAAAGTTGGAAGCTGTACACCCAAAGGAGTAAGATGATTGCCGCCTATCCGCTGCTAAAAATACAGCGGTGAGGCTCTCTGGTGGGGATGAATCCAGCCTGAAGCAGCTCCTCCACAGAAACGCTATATAGCTGAGTTCATCAAGTTTTTTTCACTCAGATCTTGTTATCTGAGCTTCCATTAACCTCGACATTCCTTAAATGAGTAACCTACTCACATTCCAGAGGAAAGGGTAAATGATTGCGGGCCATCGCTGTTCTGAGATTAAAGTTTGTATTGTTTCAAATAGGATACACTAAAATACATTTGGCTCTTGTATTGCCAGAGTGTATGTGGAGGAAAATGAGACAAAAGAACTTTGAATGAAGTCTGTGAAAGCAGACATTTTCATTTTTCCCTCAACAAAAATCAGGGATAAGCAAGCAGCCAGTGTAAATATACCATGTGAATTTTTAAGCAGCCCTCGGTGGTGAGCGGAAGCTATAAAAGGGTCTCACTGTGGCCACAGACCCAGCTCCACCCAAACTTTCACTCCAACCTCGCTCACACACCCTCCCTGCCGCAACCTCCATGGTGGCCCGTAGTTTTATAGTGTGAGTGACAGAACGTACCATTCTACATTTTCACCAGAGACATGAATCAACACCTCACCGAGAAGTTACACAAACTATTGTATCCTGTTCCAACCACTCACTGGTTACACACACATGAATATGACATTTCAGGGCCAAAAAAATAAGACTTATCTACTTGCGGTGGTTGATATGAGTAACTTTTTGTTCTGCCAAAACACACACACTCGCTAAGAGTTTGAGTTTTTCTTTCACCCTGCTGCACAGACCAGAAATGGCCTACTAAAGGTTCCAGTAAGTACCTGATAATCACCAACCACTAGTTGCAATGTTATTGTTAGTATTCAGTTTATTAAAAGAAAGGTAATAAAAATAGCAGTAGAGTTCTCTGAGTGCTTTGTGGGGTTTTCTGTTTCTTTGTTTGTTGTCATGTGAAAGGACAAATTACTTAGTTTCTCTATTTCTTTCACTGTCTGAGCCCAGTGAAACCTAACGGGTTTCTTTGATGTAATAAATGGTCATAAACCATGTCTCTGGTGTCACTAATTAATGCCGATGTATCAGGATATCTGCTGTAAAACAGGTTATTGGGAATGTTTGTACTTTAACCGATAACGAAACTAAAATAAAGACTGAAAGCTTATGAATATCTTATCCAAGTGCTGTCACTCACTGGCTTCACCTGGTAGTATTAGTTATACACAATGGCAAATAAACTGTATTTCCACCATGGGAAAAGGAAGTAGCTCAAATCGGCTTGAGGCCACTGTTGTTGTGATTTGGCGCTGTATAAATAAAATGGAATTGAATTTGATACCAAACCATGACTTATTTTATATGTATGCACACTATCTCCTAGTAGCTTTCCATCTTTTTGCTAGCAAATGTCATGGCACTGCTGTGTGGCAAGCAGGAAGCAGGACTCACAAGGTTGAACTCAAAAACCAGAAAGATTTAACAAAATACAGTGAAAGAGCAGAACAGGTGCGAATTGACTGGAAGCTAGAAGTGGCCGGATAGCCAGCAGCACACACAACATGAGGGTATGAGGGAGGACATGATGGGTAACAGAAGCACGCCGGGAGTTTAAATAATCAGGGAAGACTAGAGGGCTGAGAGGACACACCTGGGGAACACGGAGAGCTCAGACAGACAAGGCTGATTAGGACACAGAGAAGAATCTAGGACAATACTCGACATTAAAGGGACGAACAATCAAACAAGACACTAAGAACCATAGGTAGCAAACTCAGAAGCACTAGGAAACAACATTCTCAAGAACATGAACAGAAACTATCTCTTAAGTCCAGAGCAAAACACAAAATACTGGGTCAAAGACCCAATTTAAGATTTAGCTACATCTGTGTATATGTTATCTAAAAGTCATAAACAAAAAGTGCTTGTTGGTCCAGGGGTGTCTGTGGGGATGTAAGCGTAAATACTAAGGTGAGCTTTTTAGCTTTATGTTGTCCCTACATTATTTCGTCAATACATTAACTCAGATTTTTTTGTTTGGTTGTTTTGTTTTTAGAAATATAAGCCTCGAGTCATTTCCCTGATAAATCAGTGAATATATTACTTGTATCACTGAATTATAAATCAATAAAATATCCATCCATCCATCCATCTATCCATCCATCTTCATCTGCTTTATCCGAGGCCGGGTCGCGGGGGCAGCAGCCTAAGCAGAGAAGCCCAGACCTCCCTCTCCCCAGCCACCTCCTCCAGCTTATCCGGGGGAACACCAAGGCGTTCCCAGGCCAGCCGAGAGATATAATCTCTCCAGCGTGTCCTGGGTCTGCCCCGGGGCCTCCTCCTGGTGGGACATGCCCGGAACACCTCACCCAGGAGGCGCTCAGGAGGCATCCTTGTCAGATGCCCGAACCACCTCAACTGGCTCCTTTCGATATGGAGGAGCAGCGGCTCTACTCTGAGCCCCTCCCGGA
>VUQQ01069387.1:0-10864 GCA_015108535.1 Steatocranus sp. 'ultraslender' AB-2019
CTTACAAAATTAACAATAACAAAAATAAAATGATTGTAAATATGTGAAACATGTTTTTAGCTGGCGTGCTGATGTTTTGAAAGAGTGAGTGTAAACACAAAAAAATATTTTATTTTATGTGCTGGAATAGGTTTAAATGTTAAACAAATTTCTTCCAGTCAGAGAATGTTGCATATAATTAAGTTTTTGCTTGATGCATAAAGTTAAAAGATTTAAAGTTTTAAAGTTGTAAAAAGAGACGTTTCCATTTGATTACATTTTGTATGATTGATTATGCAGAAAAAGTAGAATCGGGCTGAAAGATCTATCACTTTATCACCTATTCAGGTTGTAAATCGTGTTTTTAAAAAGTAACTAAGTAATTAATTACTTTTGAAAATAAGTAATCAGTAAAGTAACGGGATTACTTTTTTGGGGAAGTAATCAGTAATTAGTTACTGATTCCTTTTTTCAAGTAACTTGACCAACACTGCACAGCAGTCATCTCAAGGTGCTTTATATTCCAAGGTAAAGACCCCAGACTGTGAGGCTGAGCGTCACATGCTGAAAATATCCACGAATCAATACCAATGAGATGTGCAGCTGTGTTATATCATCAGGTATTTGAAGAAGAACCTGGGTTTACCTTCTGATTGGACATGGACAGTGAGACAATGAACCGCACTATATGGATGTGTGTTGAACATGTGTGTTGAAAAAGGTCTCCACCCCAACCATGCCATATGTCTGTGTCTGCAGGGCTTGCAGTTCCCCCTGTCCTACCTCCAGGCCCTACGGCAGCTCCAGCTGGCAGAGCAGCTGGTTGTTGCCCAGCTTCAGCTGCCCACACAGGAGGACAAACTCAACCTGGCCCTTGCTCTGTGGAGTGAGAACCTGTTGCGTGTCCTGTAGTTCACCTGCAGTCAGCTACTGATGTACACCTGATTGTTATCAAAACATCGTATTTGTCTTTGACCTCTTTTCCTGAATAAAGCTGGTATTTAAAGATTGACCTTTACAAAGTTTTGACAGTTACTGCTTGAGTTCAAATGTCTTCTTGTATAATGAGGATTAACAGGAACGTCACTGGGAAAACCTGCATGGCTCTGTGTCCCTGTGCAGTAACAGTAGTAATAGTTGCTGTGTGCTGCTGCTGTGTTGTAGCCTCTCACTGCTGTAACCATAGACTAGACCTGTAAAATCGATGAGCTCATCTAGTTTGTTTTCAATGTATTTATTGGTTTCTATTATTAGTTTGAGTGTGTTAGTAATACAGCAGTGCCAGGAAAACACAATGGGTCATTCCTGCGACGACGTGCATACAATGCACCATCACAGTAAGGAGACCTGACCTGGTACGAGCAGGAGACAGGGAGACGGAGCGCTTACCATCATCATCGTCATGATCTAATGTGACATATATGTGTGATTGTGTCATTTGTATAAAATATTATAAGTTGTTTATGCAAAGCTTCATTAAGAATGGTGAAACCGTACAGGACGAGATGTTACAGTCATGATGAATGTGGATGTTGGCCAGTTCATGGAAACACTGATGAGACCGAGGCGAATCTTCACAGACAGGTTCATAACATTTTTAGGATTTCACCTCTGAACATCACAATAGTGGATTTTCAATCAAGATGTGATTTAAGAGCAGATTTTCAGCTTGGTTTCACAAGTATTAAGTAACTATTTAATTACCATTTCCACTGCCATCTCTTTACAGCTCTCCATTTTCAGAGGCTCAAATGTAATTGGGCAAATGCCATGTCCTTCCTTGAGATGCTGCTAGACCTTTACTGCAGCACCTGTGACCTGCTGGTTACAGAGGGATTGAATAGGACGGCTGAATCTGCAACACATGAAAGGAGGAGGCGACTTGAGACCCAGCAGTAGGGCTAACAACTGTTTGACTTGGAGCATGTCACAGGCCTGCGCTGCTCCTCCAAGCATCAGCTTTGGTAAGCAATGCAGAGCAGGGAAAGCTGATTTCTCACAGACACTGACTGACAAACATCTCAGTACATGCTGTTTCACATTTAAAAGTAATTGTGACCAAATGATACTATACTAATGGACTTTCAAAGGCAGTTTCATATAGTTCACTATCATGTTTCTCCTCAGCAGCTCTGCCTACAGGGACCTGGATTGTTCACCCAGTACTTCTTCCAACCTACACAAAGCAATAGTTTCCTTCTAATTGTTCTTTGTATCACCGATTAGATCCTTTAGGCTTTTGACCACCCATCCTGCAGTATCATCAGCACATCATCATTATTATTGCAGCTAATAATCCAACAGGCCTCCAACAGATCAACCACATTCATATAATATAAGAAGCCAGGTAAATTCAACCCGAGTTTGGACCTTTAGCTTTACTCTGAAGCAAAGCTACAGTTTGATTTTATGGGTTACCGTCATAAATCACACTCCAGCCACAGGTCAGTGTACTCTTAGTGCTGGCTCCACACCTGCATAAATGCAGAGGACTGCATCAGGATCAAATGTTTTTCAAATCGAGCATGCATATCATCGTTAAGATTTCAGTGCTGAATAAGGCATGGCTGTTTTTGACCGAGGACAAAGGAGGAGGCTGGGGCCAGGAGGGATGGTCTGAAACCGAACAACAGTAAGATCAACAGCCGCAGTTCTAAAAACAGACGATTAACTCTCCGAATTGATTTCAAAATGTTTTATGTTAATGAAACACTGTGAGATCCCCACTGAATTCGTGTTCACCCACAAACACTGAAGAATGATTGTTATCTATTTTTTTTTTTTTAGGTTTGAAAGTGGAACCAACGTGCGGGTGTCACAAACATCACCGGGCAGATTTCACCGGCGTACCCGGGAGCCTCCAATGACAGGTAACGCTCGACAACAACATCAAGGTAAATGAATGTGTTTGTGTACAGCCTGTGTGTTTGGCCGCAGAGCTGTACGTTCACACCGTACACTGGGACGAAGCATTTGGAGCTGCCTGAGCGAACATTGAGTCAGCGCAGGGAAACAAACGTCCAGCGAGCCTTTGTGCTAATATTTGTTTCATAAATGAACATGTAACACGGCAAACACGCTGTGCGTGAACTGAGCCTGGGCTACTTTAAGTGTGCAGATCGTACAAGTTTATAATAATACGAGTCACAGATTCGGTATGTTCACTCATAATAAAGCTGCTGACGGCCTGACCAACATTTAGTTGTTCCTACAAACCGACCAGCTTGTAGGAATAACTAAATGTTGCACGCTTTTCCTGGCGGGAATTTCCTGTTTTACCTCGGATGTCTCTGTTACTGGGGATTAATATCATCTTTAGCGAAATGCACTGCGCACAGTGATGTTCTCAGATTGTTGTGCAGCAGCTGGCGGGCACGGAGCTGACCCTGACCAAACTGTAGTCACAGCTCTTCACTGGCACAATGCTGCTCTTCTGTCTCGGCGCCCACGTTTGAGCAGCTTTGAAAACCCTGACCGGGGATCATTTGGATGGTCAGCATCTGTGGGCCACTTCTGCAAATCATCAGCGGGTTTCCCACAGTCGAAATTTCCACAACTACTCCTGTGAGTGGTTTCAACTTTGGGACCAGCTACAGCCAGCAAATCACCCTTTTAGTGAAACTGTCTGGAAAGGGATTTTGCATTGGTGGAAGGAGCTCACTGTGTCCTGGCCAGATTTGGTCTCTAACAAAGACAACACATGAGAACTACAAAGCCATCGTATTTAAACAGACAAACACACCATAAGCTCTGAACAGCAGATACTGTCCACCTGTTAGTGCGTTCTGTTTGGACAAACCTGCTGATGTTTGTCTTGCAGTTGATGCTGGCCTCTCTGTCCATGATGATGTCGCATGGTTTCAAGAGCAGTAAGCAGGACTTCAACTTTGGACCATGGAAAGTGACTGCTTCCAAAAACCACATCATGAAGTCCAAAGACATTGAACGGTGAGATATTTGTCACATTTTAATATCATCTAAGCTGTGTTGGGTCCAGCTTATGTAACCAGGCTGACTGTCAGAGTACCAAACAGTAGAGTCTGTGTATGTCCACATGAGTCGTGCTTACATGATCAGCTGTTTTTGCCTGTTTATTGCATCACAAAAGCTGTAACACACGTCCTCTTCATCATCATGTGATGTCATCACACGGCGGAAAAATAGAAATAACCATAAATGAATAATGTAGTCACTGAAAGAAGCAACACGTTAAAGAAAACAAACTAATATTGTTGCAGGCGCTGCTTGAACTCCTTTTCACTCCACAGCTGTTTCGAAAAAGCATTCCACTGTTTGTGCAGATACGTCAGTGCAGAATGCTGAGTCGCTGGATTTGTTTCTGATGTTCTGAATCCTCCAAAAACGACTAGAATAGATGAGAAAACCTGATTGATATCAGTCTTCACTGTTTGACTTTCCAGGCTAGCAGAAGACATGAACATGCCTTCTCTTCCAGAGATGTTGTTTGGAGACAACATACTGCGCATCCAACACACGGACGGTTACGGGATTGAATTCAATGCTGTTGATGCCCTGAAGGGAGTCAGCAACATGGAGGATAGCGTCAAGGTGGCGTGTGCTCAGGAATGGCAGGAGAGCAGGTAAGACGCTCACTGTTAGCTTCTGTCAGATAATCTTCTCTGCTTGGATAAAAACCCACTTTTGGACCAGTACTTGGGAATCAGCGTGCTGCTGTGTCTGTCTACGGCGTTCTGCGGCAGATTTTCTGCGGCACCGCTGTGTTGCACCAATTTTCTGACTGTCAGCTACTGTCCAATGTGTTTGACAGGTCTTGGTGTTTCAGTCATACCCTAGAGAACAAAGAATGAGTGTTGAACTCATTCTCTCAGCTAAAGCTAAAGGTGTAGTACAGGCTCAGGGTTACACTGGCTGTACTGAGCTATGAGGAGACGATTGCACTGTAGTAAACATCTTGGATGATATCCCCTTCCAGAGCTGATTCTGAACACTCTAAAGATGTGATCCGACCTTATGACTGGACTTACACCACGGACTACAGAGGGACTCTGACAGGAGAAAGCATGCAGATAAAGGTAGGCAGGTTTGACACTGTTCACTCTTTACAGTCACAGGTTTGTAAGAAAGTGATGTGAGGTTTTCGTGTGAAGGTGTCTGAGACTGCCGAGCGTATTGACATGGAGAAGCTTAAGGCTCGGGAACACATCATGTTCTTTGATGAGGTGCTGCTGTTTGAAGATGAGCTGCACGACCATGGAGTCTCTATGCTTAGCGTCAAAATTGTGAGTGCGTCTTCCTGTCCCGTGGGACTGCCACATCCAAATGAGCTGCAGATTTAACACTGATGATGATGATGATGTTTCTTGTTGATGCAGCGAGTGATGCCGACCAGCTTCTTCCTGTTGATGCGTTTCTTCCTGCGAGTGGACGGAGTGCTGATCAGAATAAATGATACTCGGCTATATCACGAGGTAAGTTGTTTCATCACCTGAGAGTGTGCTGCCAGATTTCATCACGGGCAGGTGACAGACTTCAAAGTGAGATGTAACGTTTGGTTTCAGGCTGGGAAGGATTACATGCTGCGAGAGTTCACTACGAGGGAAAGCAAAATCTCAGAGCTGAAGGTGAGCAGTGACACAGAGCTGTGATTCTGGGCTTTTACAATGTTATTCTGTTATTTATTTCCACTTACTGGCTTCTTCGATCCAAAGCAGAGCCCGAATATTTTCATGTTCGTGAAAGGCTTTGTGTGAGTTTGAACATCGTCTGGCACTTTATTCTAGCACAGACTCATTTTGGATTTGTTAATAACTGTGTCTGTTCTTGTGATGAGATGTTTACAGAAATGTTTGTGTTTGTTCAAAGGAGAACTTTATATCTGAAGATCCAGCTTATAAAGAAATCTGTAGCTTTTATAGACTGGCACACATCAGATCTCAGTGGGGTTGGATATCTAACAGTAGTAATAATAATACATTTTAAAAAAGCATTTTTAAAGGACACTTAACAAAGAGTAAACACATAATAGATCAATAGCAAGATGAAGAACAATAAAAACAAAAAAGCACAAGATAAAATTAAAAAACATTAGGTTCACAGTGAATATGCAGATTTGAACAGATGGATTTTGAGAAAAAGTGTTTCTTATATGTGGGGGGGGAGAGAGTTCCTCAGCCTGGGAGCGGAGCAGCTGACAGCTCTGCTTCCGATGGTGGTGAGGCGGGAGGAAGGCACAGCAAGCTGGATAGAAGAAGAGGATCGAAATGAAGGGGCAGTGCTTAACAGGTCAGAAAGGTAAAAAGGAGCAAGGTTATGAATGGCCTTGAAGTTGAGCAGAAGAAGTTTGTATATTATTCGGAATTTCACTGGCTCCCAGTGAAATTCCTGAAGAACAGGGGTGATGTGCTGGTAGGAGGGGGTTCTGGTAATAATGCAGGCAGCAGAGTTTTGAACCAGTTGAAGCTGTTGGAGGGATTTTGGGGGGAGACCATGTAAGAGAGAATTACAATAGTCAAGGTGGGAGGTAACGAGACTGTGGATGTAGACTGGGTGGGGAGAGAAGGACGTAATCTGTTAATGTTGCATAGATGGAAATAGGCAGGTGAGATTATTGATGTGAGATTTATAGGGCAGTGAACTGTCTAGGATGACACCAAGGCTCTTAACCTGAGGAGAAGGGAAAACTGGAGTTCGATGGCGAGTGAGAAATGGTTCGCCTTCAAAAGGTTGGATTTGGTGCCAATAAGGAGGATTTCAGTTTTATCCTCATTGAGCTTTAAAAAATTATAATCTACTGACTGGACTGGTTAATGTGTTAGAAAAGGAAGGATACCACAACATTTGACTGAAATGAAAATGTCCCTGAGGTGTTCAGTTGGATTGGGGTCAGGTGAGGGTGGGTATCCATGGATATGCCTCGGTAGACCATCACTGACCCACCGCCAAACCGGACATGCTAAACGATGTCCTCCATGGATGTCCTTCAGGGTAAACTTGCCAATCAGGCTCCTCGGTCCTGGGCAGCGAACACAGCGCCCCCTAGAGTACGTCATGTCCTCGTGAAGTTGGTGAAGTCTGTTCTGCTGCTTAGATGGAAACAGCATAGAACAATATGAATGGGTGAATAAAGCATGTTGTATAGATCGCCTTGAGTGCTGTGGGAGAGAAGAAAAGTGCTATATAAGAATCAGTCCATTTACCAATATTGTGTCGATGGTAATTTTGCTACAAAGATGTCAGACTGAAGCTTTCTGTGGTCCTCTCTCCACCTGGACTAGTAGTGTTCTCCTGTCTGAGCGGTGTCCAGAAAAACAATGTGGGTTTTATTGGCAAACTTTGTGGGAAAACCTGGACAGATGGTGTCCATCTGTTTGCCCATGAATTAATGCTTCGGGTTTTAACAGTCTTTATTAACAGGTTACATACCACGGACTTCCAACCCTTACTCGATCCAGCTGCCTTGGCTAATTATAGACTGATATCTCATCTTCATTATAGACTTTCTGAAAGAGAAGTAATCAAAGAGTTAACTCACAATCTCCAAAAGAGGAATATTATACTTGGTCCTAAAAATGTTCAAAGTTGATGTCCAACCTGATACTTGGCTCAGATGGCCTCACCTTTGTCTCCAATAAAACTGTGAGGAATATGGAGTCAGTGTACATTCAACAAATATGTAGAGCTAGCCTGATTCATTTTATTTGTTGTTTTTTATATAAATATGAATATTCGGATCTATTTTTACTTTAATATGTGGCTACATTTTTATTTTGACTCCAGATTAGTTCTTCAGTTTGAGTCGTTGTGTTCTCCTCTTCAGAATGTTCCGGCTCCACTGTTCACCGATCCCAATGAGGTGGCCCAGTACTTAACCCTGAAGATGACCGAGTGTGAGAAGCTGGAACTTCCTGTGCTGCAGACTCACACAGCTGATAATAAAGTCATTGAGTGACAGTATAGTGAAAGATCCCCACTAACTGTTCTGCATAGTGACAAACAGAAATATTAGTCTTAAACTGTTCCTTTCTCTCACACCAACACAAAGCCACGACTGCTCTTACAATTATCTGTACAGGAACAACTTTTTTCATATAGTTTGCCCTTAAAACTAGAATCTGCTTCCTGTTTTGTTCATATTTGATATTTCTTATTATGAGACTTGCTTTGTAACATAAAGCATTGTAGAATAACTCTTTCTAATATTAGTTCATCGGTACAAAACAAACAAATCCTGTATTTTCCAAAATCAACAGTTTGTGTAAATATCCCTGCTGAAGGTGAAGAAGTGTATTTTTCCTTTATGTCTGAAGCACCTTCAGATTCAAATGTCTCCCATATGGCCACATAAATTTTGTTTGTGTAGTAACTACGTTGCTTTGTGTGTGGTCGGTTGTTCTTTCCTGACAAAACGGTATCAACATTTTTAAGTCGCCCCCTCTATCAGACAGCATTCCGGTTGGACTCCAGCTGGGAGCACTTTGAGCCTCACCAGGTGAACAATGAGAACATGTGATGATAGTGTTTTGTAATAATAGCATAATGGCAGTAATAATATTGCACAAAAATGTTTAAAATATGAATTGTTATTACATTAAATAATGTAATTTATAACAAACATAATCGTCATTATCCAGCAAGAATTCCCTGAGTGTGTATAACAACCATGAAAGAGCGTTGGGAGCGCCACGCTTGCACTGAGAAAATCTACAGAGTTGTGTGTGATGATGTGAGTGCATCATATTTTTAAGAGCATGTTGTTCCAGTAAACCTCTGCCAGAGGAGGTGGTACCTGGAGTATTCTAAAAGGCCTGTTACAGTACCCACCTCCTGTGGAAGCAGCTCCCAGATCAGACATCTGCTCAACTTTCAAGATCAGGCTTCACATCTCTCTTCACTGAAGCGTTGGAGGTGGTCCGTAAGAGATGACAGGATGACCCCAACCTCAGCAACAGGACCGCTCTCAGCATCGACAAAGTGTGTCTACTTTAGGAACTGTGTCTTAATTCCACCTACTTCACATACAAAGGTCAGTTCTACAGGCAGAAACATGGGTGTGCCATGGGCTCCCCAGTTTCACCCATCGTGGTCAACTTGTACATGGAAGAAGTGGAAAAGAGGGCTTTGCTATCCTACCCTGGAACACCACCAAGTCACTGGTTCAGGTATGTTATAACATCAATATAACAGTTTTGAGACCTCTGACATAGCGTGGTCTATACATCATGTATCTGTTACTGAAATATGATTAATTAGGTGCGTTTTTTTTTTTTTTTTACAATAAATTTAATCACAGTTCAAGTATGTAATCCCAGGGAGAAATGTTATATAATGAACACGTAGTACAGTACACTGCAGCCAAGTGTAGACGGTATCAAACATTAGCATGGCTTCAAGTCAATGAAATGAAGTCGATGCAGCAGCTAAAAACCTGCATTCTATCTGGAGGCCACCAGATGGCGATACCCATGGTCGCAGCTGCCATTTTTCTTGGCCCTAACAACCATATCTGATTCAGCTATGTCCTACACCAACATCTCATTTTTAAATGTGTTTATTTTTGATTTTCCACATAATATAACACACCCTGTGCAGTACAGCGGAACCGTGATTTGCTCCGTTGCTTGGCAGGAGGAGCGCCCTGAGTTTGAATCCTCCATGTGACCCAGCTCCCATGTTCTCCCGTGTCTGTGTGTGTTCTCTCTGGGTGCTTTGGCTTCCTCTCACAGGCCAAACAAAGCGGTGAGAAAAGGTGTAAATTCAAAATGTTTGCTATCTACATGAGTGGAAGGCATAATACCTGAAAATGTGAAGATTATGGAAAGAAGAACATAACGCACCAGGTTATTTATTTAACATAATGTGAGAAAGAGAAATGAGAGAGGGGGTCGGTTCGACGTGTCTGTAACTCTCAGGAAGTAGTGATGTCGGTCGCGAACGAAATGGCTCTTAGAGCCGGTGTTCTGACAAAACGTCCTACCTTGTCAAAACATCCTACCGTAGCGTAAATTTATGGTCTTGTCTATCAATCCGTGCTACCTTATCAGAATATGCTACCTTACGTGGTTAATGGCTCCGTCGTATAGGTAGCATGTTCAGATGGCCCAATCACACTATTAAAACATGCTTCCTGCACAAAATCATCTAATGTTGACAAAGAATACAAAGACACATGGAGGGGAAAAGACAGCTGTTTTTATTTGAAGTTGTTATGTGTTTTCCTTACATTTTTGGCATTTATATTCTTGGTTGCACTCTTTTCGTGCCCATCTTTGGCAAGATTCACACTGCACCTGGAAAGGAAAAATAAAAAACTCATATTCTGTTTGGTGAATACTATTAGTCAACATTTTAAACATGATTAGCAAGTAATGATACTAAGACTTATGTGTTTCTTTTCTTTTGTTTTGCTTTACCATTTCAATCGTGCTGCAGTCAGCGTTAGCATCTAACATGGAGCAAACAATGCAGTAGTCCTCAGCGTTCCCTGAAACACATTCATAGTTAGGTTTTAATCAAACATTATTTACTGAATAATTAAAAAATAATAGTAATCTTTTTCCAAATATACTTCATGGAAAATTAGTCTCCTGAATTTTTGAAGTGTCGATACAGCGTTAATTACTGTACATCATCCTGAAATCTGGTATGGGTCTTCAGGATAACTATGCATTCTATTGGTGCACTATTAACATACTATATATAAATGACAACTTTAATAATACATACCCAATTCCCAATGTCAACCGACATGCCATACCAGTAAAATCTGGAACACATTGCAGTTCGAGTCTTGAGTACACCAGTGTGTCCACCGATGGGACTTGAATGAAACTCTTGAAATAGTCTCATGGCTTCTTCTTTTGTTTTTATCACTCTCCTGTTTCCAAACAAAAGCACTCCACCTATA
>VUQQ01069395.1:0-21433 GCA_015108535.1 Steatocranus sp. 'ultraslender' AB-2019
TATATATATATATATATATATATATATATATATATATATATATATAATCTTTGTGACTTGCTCACAAAGATTGTGGGATTAATAATGTATTGTTGGATTACAAAACTAAATATCTCATTTTTATAATTTACATAATTAGGAAATATTGGTAGAATTTAATCTCTGGGAGAGTAACTATTCAGGTCTTTATTGACATATATGACTATACCTTTGCAACCACTGTGTGCACTTCCTTCTTGATCCCGCCATTTGATTGCCCGGATAGCTCCTTCCCAGCCTCCATCAATGCGACTGCCTGGAGCTTCTTAAAACATGTAATCAGACAAAATTGGTAATTATATGACCTAATTGAATTGTCAAGGTTTAACTAGCCCTGCTCAGGCCTGTTTCATCTGCTGTTTGAGAGTCAGTTCTCGATACATCTCAAAGAAAAGCTAAAGGAATAGGTAGCATTCGCAGTCTGTAAGCAATTAAAAGTAGTGACATTGATCAAAGTTGCAAAAGTTAAACTTGTTATAATTAAAATAGTCTCTTTTTCCTGATAAGTTTTCATTTTACCAGGGGGTAATGAAATATAATGTATGAGGACAACAAATGGTCACAGACAGGCTGGAGTCTATTCTAGCTGACATAGGTGAAAAAGAAAAGTATAACCTACATAGGTAACTTGACAGAAATCCATTCAGTCTCCTGAACTATGAGAAGGAACTGAAGCACTTAAAGAAATCCCACATAGGTACAGACACAGAAGGCTCCAGTTGATAAGGAAACTTGAACCTAGAACCTTGTTTCATGTCATCTTTTGTTTATATCACATCATACTCACATACTAACATGTTTAATAGTTTTGTGCTAGCTGTTAAACAAGCGTGGAGTTTTGTGTCTGTGCACCTATTTAAAACCGCCATTTTACCTTTGATATGGTTGAGCGTCACCCAGTAGTGTTCATCTGGACTGAATGTGTCCCTGGACCAATCCAAGAGGTCATGCGCTATTGGGCTTTTCAGAACAAAGTCCACGAAAGGCCTTGTAAGAGCATAGTAGGCTGTTCCAAAATATAATTGTAGATTGTGTGGAGGAGGCCTTTTCCTCAGGCCTAGCCCTTTCGGAGCTACATGTGACCCCACTATCTCCTTGTACTGGCGTTGCGTTCTGTACATCTTAGACATCGGCTGTTTGACCCCAGGTGTCATGTTTTTATCCCTCCATTGTTGGCTCTGCATGTACTGTACCAGTTCCAGGTTATTCATAACAGGGAAATCTTGTCCACACAGATTCACCACCTTCTTCCAGTCTGTCTTGGATTTCGCTAGATCCTTCATGCAATTCAGATCTGCTTGCAAACGAGAAAAACCAGCATATGTCACAGTTTCACTGTGACTGGAGAGGAATGTATTTGGAAAGCAGCTGACTAGCTTCTGTACAGCCTCCCGATACTCCCGTGGAGCCTTAGCATCCACATGAATGCAGTACACATTTTGTGGCATGTAAATTGCCCTCAAAAGGCGGACGAAAACCTCCAGCTCTTTATGAATAGTCACAATGAAAGCTAAAGGGTAAGCCTCCTCTGCACGACTTAGAGGTCTTGTTATAAAGTGTAAATCTCTTTTCAAGTTTGAGCATGGCAAATGGCTGTTTAGAATGTAGCTTTCCACCTGTAGACCAAAAAAAGCATATATTGCCACTGTTACTGTTAAAACTCTTTTTTTAAATAGGAATGTCAATGTGACTGTGCTAATGCTCCTAACTGGTTGTTAGATCAAATGAAAATTTCATCTAGAATATCTGTGCTTTTTATTTCTCAAAAGTAAAGAAAGGGTGGGGGGAAAAATACATACCTGGCAGTCACGGCGGTACCAATTTACTCCTTTCTTCATGCCTGGCAAAAAAGTTTTACACGCAGTTGAGAAAGGTTTGCAACTTGAAGATGGGGGAAGCTTTAACTCAGGTGGCGTCCTAGTCCTCAAATAAATGAATGAAAAGATGATAATACTTATCCCCAGGCACACGAGGAAGCTGCATTTTGTCCCTACAAGCTGGCACATAATAGCACTGTTTCTCTGTAGTCTGCCAGTACCACCACAGTTAAAGCTTCTGCAGTGGAGACATCCAGTTGGATTATTTGCAGAAGGATCCTGGATCCTTGAGGAATATAAAATAGGGTTAAGTATTTAGGTTGGACCTAATTGATGAAGCTAGTTTGTAATACGTGGCGCATTAACTGCTGCTGCTTTAGTGCTTCTGCAATGTCTATGGGATGTGTTTCCTAGAACCGCAGCTTGCAACACAGGAAGTGAATTACTTGCTGTTCTGTATATGATGATATTACAAAAGCATGGCAAAGGTAATTGATATCGATCACTATGTTAAAATGTATTTTTTTATGATAATGCAAAGCAGTTCAATTGCGGATCACTTGTTTTCATCTTGTTGCTATGTATATTTTCTTTTTCTTCTTTTTTTTTAATGTATATTTTCAACGCGGCAAAGGGAAGAATATGATTTAGTTCTTGAAAGAGTAGTTGTAAAACGTTTAACTGATCACTTGCAGAGGAGCAGTTTATTTTGGGGAAGTTGAGTGTAGTTTCAGAATTCATCATAGGACTGAAACCTCTCTAGTGAACATTTATTTTACTTGAACAACAGGCTATCCTATTAAATCTCAGTGTCACATTCATTGGCCACAGTATTTTGCTGCAGAGACTCATATATGCTTTTGTGTTAAAGGAAATGGTTTGCATTGCTTTTAATCATGACTTATTTGATGGATTCCAATGTGTGCATGCAAATAGGGAGTCGTCTTCTCACATGACAAGTTTGTTATTGAGTTACAGAGGGTTCTGTGCTGGGACCAATTCTGTTTACATTATAGATGCTTCCCTTCCCTTGTTATTAGACAGTTTTGCATACATTTTCATTACAACACAGATTATACCAAGCTATAGTAACCTCTGAAGCTGGATTACACCAAATTAATTAGTTAAAGGACAGGCATGTTTTAGAGACAACACTAAAGTTATTATATTTGTCCCTAAAATTCTCTGAAAAATGATGTCTAACCAGAACGCAAACTCTTGATTGGCATTACGTTAGCCTCCAGTAACATTGTGAGGAACCTGGGAGTCATTTTTGAACTGGATATGTCCTTCAACGTGCATTAAGCAAATATGTATTGCTGCTTTCTTTCAGGTGGAGTATTGTAATTCATTAATATCAGATTCTTCTAAACGTCTTCTTTTTATCTCTCTGGCTGCTCACAGTTTGTTCAGTTACTCACTCATAGATCACTATCTACTCCAGTTAATTCTGGTGTACCCCAAGGCTCTGTCCCGGGTCCTTTACTTTTTATTATCTATCTCCTACTCCTAGGTGATATTTTCAAGAAATATAACATGCAATTTCACTGTTATGCAGATGACACCCAACTCTACTTATCTTCCAAACCCACAGGTACTCTCCTACCCACATCTATTTCTGATTGTTTAAGTGACATCAAGGTTTGGTTTACTCACAACTTTCTTAAACCTAATGGCAATCAAACAGAATTTATTCTAATAGGCACCAAATCAAAACTGACTGAAGTTCCAACCAGAAGTCTTTCATTATCCATTGATAACTCTGACAACAGAGTTATCAATGGACTCTCAGGTCAAGAGTCTTGGTGTCATCCTTGACAGCACTCTTTCCTTCACAGCACAAATGATTATTTTGATAGTCGACTAATCAGATCATGCGTCCATTGGACGTAAAACTTACAGCTTGTTGCACCAGCATGCGTCTGCTCTTATATAACTATCATTAGCTTACAGCTTGAAGTGTTTAAGGTATGTGCTAACTAAAAATAAAGACAAGATGATAGTTTATTAAACTTTTAATGAAATTTGCAGATTGTCTCGGTGGGGTTTATTAAACTCAGTCGTCTGCCCTTTGCTCCCTCAAATATAACAGGACACTGGAGTAAACTCTCTACCGTCTCACACTTCTGTTTAATCAGTTTTCTGTTTGACGTTTATTCAGCTGTGTGAAAAATATAACAGTAGTTATAGTATAGATTTGAATGCTCCAGGTGTAAGTGCAGCCACTCAGCCTGTACTGCATGTGTCACAAGTTAAAAGACAAAGGCAGACTATGCTTACAGGATGTGATGTTGCAACACTAGTGAAATATTAATGTGTCATATTTCAAACGTATTTCTTTGTTCTAACAAAGGAAATTAAAATCATGATGAACAACAGGAGTAGTGATTACTGTAACTATGTGTATATAATTTGGCATTTTCTACTGATGTAGGCCTAAAATAAATACATAATATCATTTCATTCAGTGTAAAGGTTTATTTGCAAGACGCAAAAACAGACAAAATTGAAACTTACAAATGTGCATGAAACCAATTCAAACGTGGTGCAGATGTGTGTGTCACAAGTTAATCTGGCTGTAGGCTAAGGCACTTGGCCACAGGTGGCACTAGTTGACTCGACTCCATTTGAGTGTACACAAAGTAAACTGCACGCTTTAGTTGTGAAGCAAAAACGCTGAAATCGGAGTAATAAAACTTACAAGCAGAACGATAACGAATACAAGATTCTCCTGATCGTTTAATCTTGCTGTCCTGTGAACAGCATCGGCGTGGTGTTAATTGTTTGCCATTTTCGCGATCGCCTCGTGTATGAGATTATCACCAAGTAAACTCGCAACATTTTTAAACATTTTGTTGTTCAGCAGCAACAAGACTGACGGACTGTGTTTGAGGTAATATCACAAATGTCACAGATTTAAGATTTGGTGTTTATTTGCTGGCTTGTCGGTAGCGGCCCTTTAAAAGCAAGTCTACCACACATCTATTCAGCCAACGCCAGTTGATCTGTAACGCCAGTTAATCTGGAACACTGGCTCTAGTGAGCCTTGACCACCCGGCTAGCTATCGAGCTGGTGGGTAACAGATGTCTCCGAAAACGTCAGGGCACTTATGCAAATATGTGATGTCTTGATAAATTGGGCAAATATTTGAAGTTTACACAGCTACATTCTCGCCTAAAAATATCTTAAAAGTTTATTTTGTGACCCAAAAAGACACCCGACACAAATCTGGTAAAAAGGAGGACGCATTTGTCGCAGCATTTGGAGGAGTCTTCGAATTTGGACATCCTTCGTCGCGTCGCTGATACGCAATCGACCTACAAATGCGGCTTCCGAAAGATCCAAAAGACACCTCTGAACTTGGACACAGCTAAGATACCGGAGACTGCTTCTTCTTCTTTGGCGTTTAACGGAAGCTGGTGATGGACTGTCACTATTGTGCTGCAGTTATATCATGTGCATTGGGTGTGGTTTGGTGGAGGCACTTGTAAATTTAAATGTAAGCCTTTAAGATGATATTGGTGCTTGTGCAGCAAGGGAGCACGGTTGGGGGGAAAGGAGCGACTGTCGCTTTGGATCAGAACGTGATTTGTTTTGTTGTTGTTGGCTTCTTTACATAATTTGTGCTCTAGTTTTTAAAATCCTTATGTTTCAGATAACTGATGGCTCAATGTTCTGCCTTCCAATCCACAACACCAATGAGGACAGCATAGGACATCACGACACCAGCACCACTGATAGGTGAAGCCCTCACTCTGTTAATTTATAAAAATTCTAAATCCAACATTAACGTTCTGAGATAATTTGATATTCTGCTACATGGAATTTATGCAGGTTGTCTTTTTTGCAGGACTTGGTCTCTCGGTAAATTCCTGAGGAAAATGGCACCCAAAATATCCCCCAGCAGTGAATCTCCAACAGATAAAGCAGGTAACCACAAGTCTGGAAATGCAGATTCAGTGTGTTTATATAATGCAACACTGCTGACACTTTAATGACAGACATGTAGTAAACTCTAAATGGGCTGTGGGAGATATTTAAAGTCATTTTTTGTGTGAAAATGAAGAAGAAAGGGAAGTAAATGTTGTCTTCCCTATCATGGTTTACCTTATGTATTGTCATACCACTGTTTGACACACTTGTTCTGTTTAGTGTAATAGCTCTTAAAGCAGCGGTGTCACACAAAAGCCCAGAGGGCCAAAATCTGTCTGACAAAAACTCCAGTCTGGCCCTTTGGAAGGCTTTGGAAAATGTGAAGGAGGTCAAAAGATGTTGGATTTATAACTGTATTTGATAAGTTTTATAGCTTTAACTGTTGGAATAAGATCTCCTCCATGACCATTCCTACTACACCAACATAGTTAAGTAACAGATAAACTGTTAAATGGCGAAAAAAAGTTCCTGTTTTTCATGATTTACTATAGAAGTTTTGGTTTTTATTTTCAGTGGATTAGCGAAAACTTAAAGAGAGGTGTATGTGGCCCTCGATGTAAAATAAGTTTGACTTCCCTGTCTTAAAGTTTGCATAAAAGACCCCACTAGATAATATCAGTTTCTTTTAAAAAATGAGCATTTCATTAAAATTACAGGATTTAACCTTCAGTTAAGTCAAATCTTATTGTAATGTCATTACTAATATTGCTATCTGTCCTTTTGCTGCCAACAGTCACCTTCTCCAAGCACACTTCACATTCTAACCAAACGACAAACCAAAACAGTGCGAAATCAAATCGTAACCCCACCATTCGAATCAGCCGTGCCACACGGGGGTTGCAGTGGGACTCCTCTCTGGACCAAGAGGTTACTGACAGCAAGGAGCTACGAAACCTGGATGAGTTCCTTGGGAATCAGGTGAGATCACAACTTAAGAGGGAGAAGGAGCATGTTTCTAACTTGAGTTTAAACCCACACGACTCTCTCATTTATACCATAAATGTGCTGTTTTCAGGACTTACTTCTTAGGTAGATTATCATTGTACACATAGATGGGCAACATGAAATGGGCCCCAGTTATAGCCAGCCCAGTTATTTTACACAACCTTAAAACCAGATTTACAAGTTATTTAAAAAAATGCCATTTTTAGCAGTAAATATTGTCATTATTTACCACATTATTTCCTGTCTTCAGCTTCAATATCAGCTATCCACGTTTAGAAAAACTTCTAGTTGTTCACACTTTCCTCGTCTTTGTCATCAGGTGAATGAGCTGCAAACTAGAGAGGATCTGTCGCCAGCTGAGACGATTTTTCTCACAGCCACGATGCAGTTCAGAGAGAACATCAAAGGCATGTACTCTGTCCAGGTCAGTCAGTGTTTTAACTTGTTGGCTCAAATGACAGGAATATGGAAGGCAGCTTTTTCATGTTTTCCTTGTGAAAATCTTCATTTTTTTTTTACACTTTTACTGACCAAATAGCTTGAAAATAAAATGCTGAATAACTGCACTTTCTGTTGGCACCAACAGAAGCCCCAGATTCACTACAAAGATCTGATGAAAGGCTTCCATAACAAGGTGAACACACTAGCAGGAGCCACTGAAAAGGGAGAAGTTCCAATGGTGGTAAACCTCTTCCAGTCTGTGCTGGACGGCTTCATCAGGGCCACAAAGAAACGAGCAGCGTCTGAACCTGCAAAGGTAAATTTTATTGCATTCAGTCGATCCTCAGTTGCTAAAATACTTTAAGAGTACAGCTCATATATATGTATATTTCCCTTCTGGGTTCTAGACGTTGAAGAAGAGAAGGAAAAAGGATAAAAGTGTAAGTGAAATATCATAATTGAATTTACTTCTCGTGAATCTTGCTGAGTCTCATGAGGGATCTTGCTTTATTCCTTGCGTCTACAGCTTGACAGTCCTCTGGATCACCTGTTCAGCACATACCAGGTGAACATTATGCAGTCATGTGACTTGTGTGGCTCCTACATCTGGGGAATGGAGAAAGCCTATATGTGCAGTGGTGAGTTAAGAAAACAATTTGTATGAGCATTTCAAGAAACAATAGACAGTTCAATTTGACTGTGTTTTCCTCCTGTTTTTATTTTAGCATGTAAGTTGATATGTCACAAGAAATGCCTGAGCAAAATCATCATGAACTGCTCGACACGGTGTGCCAGGCAGGTAGGTATTTTTCAATCAAATATCATAGTATGAAAGAATAAGTATAAAAATGTTCCCTTTTATTGCTTGAGACTCATGTCTACTCTTCTTATCTTGTGGTAGGATGGCAGTTTACCAGCCTCAGCTCACTTTGGCGTGCAGGTGTGCGTCCTCACCAGTAAAGCCAACCCCGTGCCCATAGTGATGGAGACGTTGCTGATGCACGTGGAGCTAAACGGCCTCTACACCGAAGGGATTTACCGCAAGTCGGGCTCGGCCTGCCGAGCGAAGGAGCTTCACCAGGTTCTGCAGAAAGGTAAGAAATTAATGAAAGTTGAAATGCAGAAAAACTATTTTACAAGAGTATAAATTCTAAAAAAAGTCATCAAATCTCCAGAACCTAATGGCAAAAAAAGCCATTTAAAATAACCTCTTTTTGAGTATAATATTTTGTGTGTGTGTGTGATCTGTTTTTTACCTTCAGAACCTGAGACGGTATGTTTGGATAACTACCCGATCCACACCATCACAGGCCTCATTAAACGCTGGCTCAGAGAGCTGCCTGACCCCCTCATGACATTTTCCCTCTACCACGACTTTCTGCATGCTGTGGGTGAGGAACTGTTTAAACTTTGAGCACTTTTTTTTTCAGAAATGCCTTAATTCTCTATGACACAGATTTGGAAAAAAAGTCCTACAAACATCCTCTTAGACTTTGGTTCCATGTTTACATGTTAGTGTCACACAGTTTCTCCACATTTTTAATTACCTGCTCAGCCACGTCCCAAACGTCCTCCGCTTTATTGAGATCTGGAGACTGTGGAGGTCATTTAAGTACAGTGAACTAACTGTTCAAAAGACCAGTTTGAGATGATTTGAGATTTTTGATTCAAGAGCAATAAGACAATGTAATCTTCGTTTGGCACAGTTGGTAACAATATGCAGGAAGGTGTGGCATTCTGAGATGCTTATCAGGGCATTTTCGGCCGGAGAACTCCTGTTCATTCGGTTTCTGATCATTCTCTGTAAACGTTGTGTAAGAAATCCCAGTAGATAAGCACTTTCTGAAATAATCAGACCAGCCTGTCTGGAACAAACAACCACACCACACCACAAAGTCTACTTTCTTCCGCATTCTGATGCTCAGTTTGAATTTAAGCTTATTATTTTTACCATGTCTATATGTTTAAATGCATTGACTTGCTGTCATGCATTTGGTTAATTAGATATTTGTGTTAATAAACAGTTGAACAGGTGTAACTAATAATGTGGCCTGTTATGTGTATATGTTATTGCTTAAAAAGAAAAATAGCAGTTATAACTGTGTGACTATTCTGCATGATGTTGGCAGACACTATGTACATGTTGACTCTGTGTTTCAATGGTGACTTTAAAATTTTCGGTATTTTCAAATATAAACAAATGTGAGTGCAGATATTTAAAATTTCCCCTGTTAATTCATCCCCAGAATTACCTGAGGACGAAGAGAAAATAAAGGCCGTGTACCAAAAGCTCGAAGAACTTCCTCCTGCTAATTTCAGCACGTTAGAGCGGCTCATCTTTCACCTTGTCAGGTAGGCAGAGTCGACTTTTCTTCAGTCATGTGGTGAAAGTCCAGTGAGATTTTGACCCGTTTGTTTCTCTCAGAGTTGCAAAGGAAGAAGAGCACAATAAGATGTCACCAAGTGCACTTGCTATTGTGTTTGCCCCCTGCATCCTGCGTTCACCTGATTCTGATGACCCCCTCCTCTGTATGAAGGATGTGTCTAGGACTACACTGTGAGTGATCATATTGTGCACTACTGCAACTTTACACAGTCCTTGTTAGACACTCTGTATTTCTAAAATAATATTAATTGACTGTTTTGCACAGTTGTGTGGAGATCCTGATCACTGAGCAGTTCAGGCGCTACAACGAAAAGATGCAAAATATCCAGGAGCTGGAACACGCAGAGGCCATGGCTGTCAATCAACTCAGACTCAGAAGACAAGCCACGGTGAGAGGACGCTACAAAGGAAGGGCAGAACAAATGCCAACACCAAACAGCGTCTGTTTTAACCGCATCAGTCCGGGTGATGTTTTGCATTAAGACAGACCCTGCTAAAGAGAAAAAAGTAAACTATCCCAGAAACACATATTGGAACTGTCCTTTCTGGGGTTCAGTGACTGCTCCAAGCTTGAGATGCGTTGTTTGTGGTCTTCCACCGCTTCCCGCACAGTTTGAAATTTGGCCTCATACTTCTTGTAGGTGTCTCTTATTTCTGCCAAAGGTTCAGCTTTGTGCTCTGCTAGCTTCTCGGTTAGCGGAGCTGTGATTGTGCTAGCAAGGCTCACCGACTCATCCCGTTCTTGTTCCTCTTTCTTCCTATTTTTGACATTTTCCAAAATAGTGGGCGCAAATGTTCCTTAGCAAACAGTTCTGAGCACAAAAAAAGTAAAGTAGGTAAATGATTAAGTAGAAGTTATAAAATTTCGGGAGCACTAACAAATACAAGAGAGAGATAAACCCACAGATAGCTCACAATAATGCTGCTCTGGCCTCTGTGCAGGTTGTTGAACAGTCCGAGTTCAAGGTTCCAGAGGAAACACAGCCTGATGAAGCGGTGAAGACCCTCATTGAAAGGATCAAGTCCATCAAGCAAGAAAAGTGAGCTAATAATGTTTACTTCTAGTTGTACTCCTTTTATTCCTCTTATTTCTCCCATTTGAATGTTGATATCTTTTTTTGTTTACAGGTTGGACTTGGTCTCCAGGTTGCCTGAGCTGGATCAGGAAGGATCTGACATTGAAAACTTAGACTCCTCATCATGGTTGAGCACCGACAGCCTGGACCTACTAGGGACACTGGACTTGGAAGGTCAGTAAAGAGGTATGGTACTTTGGCCTTCCTCTGGGTGTAACAATGAGAGTTTGTCACTTGGTTAAACATTGTAAAGTTGTTTTTCATAAACCACCATTCACTTAAGCTGTGTTCTGTGTTTTTTGATGTCACATAGTCTGGGGTCTATTTTGGCCACTTTAAAGTTTTTGCTCTCTCTCTCTCCCTCACTCCCTCTGAGAGTGTGTTTATTTTTGTTTTTTTGGGAGGGGGGGAGGGGTTGTTTTTCTGTTTGTTTGTTTTGATATGATAGTCTCTTTCACTTGCACTGATCTCTTTTTGGGCCTCATATTTAAAATTACAGTGCAAAGCTTTAAAGTACATATTCAACACTTTGAACCAACTTCAGGTGTTATATCTGCCACATTTCTAATGAAATTACAAAAGAACAGGCCTCGCCTGGCCATGAAACACATGTATGAGGAATTATGTATAAATCGCAGTAATTCCCTAACAATTAATCAATTTTTTTTTTTATATATAACACAAAAATTATGTCTTAGGTCAACAAATTATGACCTAAACTGGAGCTTCTCTTGTGTACTACATCTGCCATACCAAGTGTGTTTAGTAATGTTTGTTTTCTCAGGAAAATCAATCACGCATGTGAAAACCCAGGAACCTGACCCCCCTCCCAAACCTGCTGACCTGACACAGAGAATTAGACATCTAATGGTTCAACGCGATCATGAACAGAAAGAGTTCACATCTGGAGAAAAAGCAGATGTTATCCAGCCTAGCAAAGACACTCCCTCCCCAGCCAGCAAGCCCCAGATAGCCAGTAAGAAGTTTAACGGCAGCTCTGACGACCTGGACATCCCTTACATTGACGAGGATGAAGATTTAAACGGAGAATAACACCATAAATTGTTAAAATTTGAAAAATTCCCAAATGTGTATTAATGGAAACAAAAAAAATGTGCACTTTGTTTTGTAGACGTTTTGATTTGTCCATGCTGCTATGGAAACAAACTGCTTTGAAAATGTATATGTATTTAATGGGAGATGATGCTGACTGTTCTTTCGGGGAGGTTTTATTATTATTATTATGGCAGATCTGGATTAGTACTTCTCTTTGTATCACTATACTGCGTGTAATTTTTTTTAACCTATTTCAGAATTGTACAGGTCTGACTTTAATAAAAGGCAGATATTTTTGACGTGTTCTTTGTGACCAGCTCCGTCGAGAAATATAGAACATGATATAGAGCACTCAAGTACACAAGAGTGTCTTTTACTAATTAACTCTGAGCTCAATCACTGTGTTACTAATGAATGCCTTGTGTGTTGTTGGGGAATAAATAGCTTATGCTTGTACCAGAAAACTTCTGACCTTGTACATAAAGTGATTCTGTCTCCTAAAGACTTAAGCGCTGCATTTTGTGTTCTCATCTGGCTCACATAGACATCCCTTTAGTTGTATTTCTAGTTATATTGATTTAATTCTACACTACTGTGACTGATTAAGTTTACCTGACTGAGTTTATTTGCTATTGCAAAGCTGTGCAACTTCACCAAGTCAGCATCTGTTTATAATTTCGTTTTCTTTTTTATTTTAGGACATCATCCAAGTTTTGCCAATATCACCGACTGAAATAAACCAAATGTTATCAAGGCTCAACGTGCTGCAACATCCTCTAGTCACTAATGTACTTATTTTCTGTCATGTGTTAAAGGTTAATAGGAAAAAATTATTTTGATTATTTTATTACTCAAGTCAAGAATAAAATTTAAAAAAAAATTAAGCTGGAAATCGGGTCAAATCATAACAAGTTGAATTTAAATGTAATGCTGTTGACATTCAAACTCATATTTGCAGCAAATTTAATAAGAGTATTTAATTGGAATAAGTGTTAGAGTATTTTTTATTTATTCCAATAGCTGGGAAATTACAGTGTTACAGCAGTCAACAGTGAAACACAACTCAGTAAAACAAACACAACATTGGAGAATGAAGTAAAGGTATGAAATGACACTAAAATAGAAAAAAGTGACGCGCTGACCACATCAAAATCTAAATGTCAGACAATTGGAGCTTAAATCTAAAATTATGCAGATATTGTCATATGAGGTGGTTTTGAAAAACTGTGACGCTGGAAAAAAATCACATCATATGTGAAAATATCAAGTTATCTCAAAATCTTTATGTCAGGTTTTATATTGTTGATTGTCATTTATGCTTAGAAATATTTAACCATATATGCTTAGAGGTGTATAATCGATTGTGTAGTCGATCTTGAACGTTCCAGCGAATAGGTTTAAGCTACAGACCTATCACTTTACTTAAAAACTTTACATTTCTAGTTATTTACTGGGAGGTTTGAGTTGGTAAGTTGAAATTGTGAGATTCTTATTTTATGCCCGTTGGAGAGATACAGTTCTAAATTTCAATGTTCTTGTATTACAGCCATAAAGTTTTTACTCTGTTTAATTCTAAATGAGATTTCAGTCACAAAAATGTGAGTTTAAAAATGATATTAATTGAATTTCGTCTTAATTGATTCCGCTCTTCAGAGGGCCAAACTTGGAGGTACATGTTTTTTGTTTTATTTGTGGCTCACTGTGAATGTTACATCTGCACACATCCTGTGGTGGTTTTGCGTTTCCATTACCCAGAAGTCTAAAACTTTCTCCACCCTCTCTGAGGGTGGAAATAAATTTGTTGTAATTTCTTTTTTCTTTTTCTACTACACAAGCAAAAAGAGGCACCAGTCCCTATTTGCTTTACATAGTAAATTTTATGTTTATATATAACTAGACCGTTTTTGCTGATATTTTAAATCATAATTTTCGTATAGCTTTTTCACATTTCTTATTTGTTTTTATCAGTTGGTGTTTACATATTTTCTCTCCCACTGTATTGACTTTTTAATGCCATGCAAACTTTTATTTTAAGGCTACATGTAAACAAACTTTCACCTACATCTATACATATATGTACTTATGGATTCTCTTACACACACGCACAATCGCTAACTTAGTATGCATACTACGCAGTCTTAATCCTAGGTTTAATAAAATAGTCATCTTTAGACTATGATGTTCATTAAATATTTTGAGCTTGACTACGTATTTCCTCCAAAGGAATTTTCTTCACTGGGTTCGAAGAAGTAGTCAGACACGGTTTACGTTTCTTCGTAAACACAGTCACTCTCCAAATAAGGCATTTCCTCTTTGTTACCCGCGATGTGATGCTCACAAATCACCGTGTGAGGATCGATAGCGTTGACATCATCTGAGCCAATCCAACGCCCTGTTCTGCTTCGCCCTTGTATTAGACAGCCAATCGCTGGACGTCACTGCGGCAGAAGGGGTGGGTTGACGTCTAGTACAGGAAGCCAGGCTGAGGTGGGGAGGAGAGATCACAAAATAGTTAGCTCGCTGCTAGCTGCCTCCGGGAGCCGATTTGCCCGAAGTGCGATGAGCCCAGGAGGCGAAATTAGTGGGTTTTTTTGGTTTTGATTGGCGCAACGATGACCCTCTGACCCCAAGAATGGACATAAGTTAATGATGACGGGGGAGAAGAAGAAGAAGAAGCGGCTGAACCGCAGCATTCTTCTTGCAAAGAAAATTATAATAAAAGATGGAGGAAGTGTGAGTTAAATATTTATTTATCTCCCGTAAGTTAGCCTGCCATTGAGTTAAACGGGCTCTCGGCCGCCTGTGCTGGTGTGTTTATTTCGTGAAAACACGCGAGGTAATGCAGCTTTTGTTGAGGCTGTCGGTGGTTGCGGGCAACGTTGACCGTTAACGGAGACTGGGTGTTGGGAGGGCTAACACTGCTAGCTGTGGGCTAGCATTTCCAGTATTAGCGGCCTGCGTTAGCTGCTTGTTAACACGTCAGCTCAGGTAACGGTAGGTTGTTGATACCGTCGTTAGCTCTGTTTCTTTTATTGATACCGCAGCCATTCAGTTACCTTTATTTTTAGCTTTTTCACTCTACGTTAATGCTAATAGGAACTCATGTTTCTTTAAATTATGTGGCATTAAAAGTACCAGCTGGGACTAGCTCAACGTTAGCTTACAAGCATATGTGTTTAATTGGGCTTATTTTTTTATTTGCCCTTACGAGCTGAATAGTTACATCTGGGTAGTTTTAAGGTGCTGTATGCGGTACAAAGCTAATGTGCAGTTACTTGGTTAATCTTATAAGTAGGTAGGTAGGTGAGTTTGTCATGTTGGTTAAAAACAAGCAGAACACAACATCGGACAACTAAAAACATTGGTATTAGCTTCCAGATTTAGAGCCAATCCTGATCTGATGTAAGGTAGGATAAGTGTACGTTAGCTGTCCAGAGTTTGGTGAGTCAGGCCCTATTGCCATATTTATTCTCCTGTCTCTGGTTTATTGACACCTGTAAAGCTGTAATGTTGTGACATTTTTTTATTTTGGATATTTGTATAAAGTTGCCTTGACTAAAGGGCAACTCCCATACAAGGGATTATATAGGGGATTCATTTAAATTTGTTTTGACTGTTGACTGTAGATGGTGGTGATTCTCCTAAATTAGGCTGCTGGCAGAGTGTGAGTATGGTGGAGCTGTTATAAACTCAGTGAGGCATCTGTACCAGTTAGGTAATCAGTGGGACAGTAATGCCAAACATACTGAAAATCCATATGAAGACTGACAATTGTGATCATAATGAGGAGAACCACTTCAGATGATCACCTTACTTGATGGGGCTCTTTTCCACTCAGGCTCCATGTTTGTAATCAGTCTTTACTGTGGCTGTGACTGGTTCTGACCACTCAGCTATTAAGATTTCATTTATGAACATTGAGCAGGAGTGAATGATAGCATTAGACTCCCTAGTCAATGGCAGTGCATTAAGCTCTGAGTGCGAGGCAGGGTGTCATTTAAATAGAGAAGTTGCTGCATCCATTCAGTGACACAGTTAGATGTTGTTCTTCATTTTCTGAGAGAACCAGGCATCCCAGGGATACAGTTGTGATGGAGCAAAAAGGGTGGGAGCTTATTTGATTTACGCCCCTGTCAGGCCTGCAGGCTAGTGTGGTATGCTGGGAAATTACAAACCGCACAAGAGAGTCTTTCGGTTTAGGCTGGCGTATTTTATAGTTTCTACAATTATCACACAAAGTCGTTTACTGCCATAGTTTGTTCTCAGTGTCCACGTACACGGCATCATGCGACATCTTCACCTTTGCAAAGATTAAATTGAGCTGGAATATAGTGACTTCCTCCCCACGGTGTGTTTTTTATAAAAGGCAAAGGGGATTTCTATTTGCGTGTTACTCATTACAGATCTAGGCCTTTATTTTAAGAGTGACCCAGTAAGCTAAAATACTAACTGTTGTACTATGTCATCTGTTAAATCAAACTGTATAATTTAAATTTTTATGAATTTAGTAAATTATGATTGAGTAAACTTGGTTTACAATGGAATTTTGGGTGGTTAACATGATTGGTTTGAATATTGCTAAGTGTTGCCTTAATTGTTCATTTCTTGTTATTTCTGTCTGTTTGATGATGAAAAATCAATTTTAAGCTTCAGTAAATGAAACTCCACTTTAAAGAAAACGATTCTGGAGATTTTTACTTTGTGAGAAGGTCAAAACCTATTTAGTAGGCTCCAGACAAACCTCGCATCTCTTGGTAAAAACGAATCCTCTTGATTTACATTCTGGTCATTGTCTTGGACTTAGTGCGATTCATAATGAGGGCAAAGCAGTATAGATGTAAGTATGTAATGCATTAATGTAACCACTGTGCTTCTTTTGCTCATGTCAGCTTGTGCAATTTAGATTTGGATGCTGTATCATTTACTGCAACTTTGTGTTATGAGGTGCGTTCAGAGAAGTGTGTTGGTAACAAAATATTGCTTATAACTTGGCTATTGCTAATGAAAACAAATGCTAGTTAAAGTAGAAGCAATCTGAGGTTATCTGTAACGTCATTTATTTATCTGCAGGCTAAAATACAAAAGAAACATTTCTTACTCAGTAAGTGTCCTTTAGTCTATTTTATTCATAGTTTTCACATAATTTATGTGCATGTTAATCTCTTAATCATTGTCTAGTTGAGTAAATCTAGTCGTTTTATGCAGAAAAAGCATATGAAATATGATTATTTAGCGGTTTTTCTGTCAAGTCAAAAAGAAAAAAATCCCATAATTTGGACATATATTCAAATACAGGTTATGAAGTGAATTTCACTCTTGTACCCATCTGTGGGTTTTTCCACAGAATCAGGCGATGTGGAGTCTGTATCATTTAGCAGATTCCAGCTCTAGGTTTGATTTGTTAATGTCTTCCCACGAACAGGCACTTAAATGCATGTTACGGTCTCTGTTGCTTCTCATCTAACCGCCTTTCTACCTGTATGTCTGTGTTTGTCTCCATTCAGCCTCAGGGAATCGGGGAGCCCAGTGTTTACCATGCTGTGGTGGTCATCTTCCTGGAGTTTTTTGCATGGGGTCTACTCACTACCCCAATGCTCACGGTAAGCCCAGATTGTACGCATGCACATACACACTCTGTTATGTATACTGACATAACTGTTTATAGTCTAACACACCCACCTTTCCTCCTTTAAAACCCCAGCCAGCGAGTGGCATTTCTCAGACCATTGGTGTCTATGAATAATTGAATCTCCAATCGATTGAACAAGACCCTGGGTGGCGTGGTTTTGGTTTTTGTGAATGTGCATTGGCAGATGTTTTGCCAGCAGCTAATGAACTGAAAAATATGAAAAGGCCACCAAAGTGTTGTGTTGTCTGAGCACTAGTTCTTTGTCTAAAAGGCTTATCAGGGGGTCGCTGGTTGGTGCCGTCAGCCCGGAAAACCACACCATACAATCACCTCGCTGCACCACACAGCAGTGTGGGGTGGTTCCAAGTATTTGACTCAGACAGTTTGAACAGCGTCATTTAGAGGAACTTCTCTCTAAAACGTCTCAATCAAGAAGTATTTTGCACAATTTCATATCTCTTTAAATAAATAAAGGGCTAAGATGACTGAGACCAATGAAGTACTTTAGTTGATGCCAGCAGGGACTGTGTGTTCATCAAGCCTGTAGACTCCTGGTGAAGCATAGGACTGCAACAACACCATGCCAACGGGGGATTGTATGTTAATAGTTTTCATTCTTCTCACCCTGCCTTTTCACATTTCAGCCAAACTCGGCATTTACTGAATTCTTTCCTTTCTGGTTTCTCCTTGGGTTTTTTTTGTGCACTTTCCTTCTCATGTAATTGTCTGTGAGGAGAAACCGGTATCTCAAACAAATGATGAGTAAACATCTGTGAGCCACATGATGTAAAGGAGACAGGCTTACGCAACGCGTGCTTCACAGCACTCTCCTGTTTGAGGAGCTTGTTGTATGTGTAACTGTTTAGCATTAATTACTGGTGGGGTGGATTGGGGGGGCTGTTGCCTTCACAATCCCTGGACAGAGGCAGGATTTGCATTTTAGACTAATCAGAGGACGCCTGAAGATGAGAGCCACTGCTTCACTGCTCCCAGTGAGTGCACTGCTTCATTAGTATCCAGCAGCAACAGTCTTCACAGAGCATTCAGAGTGTGTGTGTTGGGTAACTGACTCCCAGAGGAAAACAGGGGATTCTTAGCTTTGCCATCAGCTTTCCCTCAGTACCCCCAAACAATAATCAGATCCTGTTGTTGTCCCAGTTGTGCTCATCGTGTCCTAAACTGCTTGTTCCTGCGCCAGCGTCAATGAACCATATCTGCCGTGGACTTTAAACCTGTGAATTTCATTTATCTGAATGCCTGTTTCTGTTCTGCACTCACTAATAACGAGCTACTTGAACTATGGCAAAAATCAGAATTGCATTTAATTTGGTTAATACTGAGATCATGTTTATTTAACAGGGTTACTCTTGGACTTGCAGAAAAAAATAGTGGATTTTTCCTGCCATCAAAAGACACGCTAGGTACAGTCCTTTACAAATTTGTTAGATCACCTGTCGTAAATTAAATGCCAGAGAGAAATAAGTCAGAAACTTGTTTAAAACTGAAAATGACTAAATTAACTGAACTGAAGTTGTGTCTTTACACTCAGATTTGAGCTAGAAAACCAGATTTCTCTGAGAATTTAGAAATTAATCAAACAGATTTCAGGAATGCAAGTCAGTGACTGTAATTTGCCATTTCTCTTTTTGTTCTTGTTCTTGTTGTTGTTTAAAAAATAAAAAAATTCATGGATAACAAGAATTATTATATTTGACCATTACACTGGGTGGAGTCCCTGCAAAAGAATTTCTTAATCTCAAGAGTGTCGCTTCCTCATTAAGTCAAGAATAATAATAAATACACTGGTTATTTTTATGCTGTACAACAATTTATTATTTTTTTAACAGAAAAGTGTTTCAGCAAACCTTTAATGTCAAAAATATTGAACACTTGAGACTGACAGTTCCCACTTTTTTCAGCTTTATTTGCAGATTCTTGATTTTTAGCAAATTGGTAAACATTTACTCTTAACAGAGCAGAGTGAAACAAATATGCTATAAGACAGAAATAATCATTTTGTTGATCAGTCTCTAACCACTCCACTCCGGAGATGATAACACCGAGGACAAAGGTTATTTATAGTTAACTAAAATTAAACCAAACAAGTAGTTGATGTCATTTTAGTTAGCTGGAATATAAATGAACACTAGACTTTAAAAAATGTAAAAACTAAGACAATATTGTGTTTAGGTTAACCAAAATAAATTAAAAGTTTAGTTTAGATTCAACTGACAAATTCTTTTTAATGTATCAGCACCATCAACCTGAGATGCCTTTGAATTTATTGAGATGGCAGTGTTTTATGACATTCGGCCATTTGGTTTGTAAAATTTCTCTGTTAGTACAACAAACAGTGGTTGTGAAACCAACAAAAACTGAAGTGAAACTAAACATTTCTAACCAATAAAAACTAAACTGAAGGAGTCTAACCCATTGTGGTTACTAAAAGTGAAACTAAAAACACACATTTGAAATTAATTTTAAACAAAAACTAAAGAAAAATACAAGACTGTAGTCAGCATAGCGCTGACCAACCCTGGAAGCTTTATTAGTTTAGTAAACTTTGCAGGTCATTTGACTGCTCAAACAAATGAGCCTGTGAGTTTATCTTCCCAACATAAGCAGAACAAAAGCAACTTTATCGTGTTTCCTTCCCGAATAAAATGTTGGCACTCCAACATGTTCGGGTCAGTTGTTGTGGAAAGGAAAGGTCAGATTTACTAGGGACCACCGGGAGCATGTTGTCTGGAGCCTTTATGATCTTTGCGCATTTGCAGTTCGATTGTATTTAGTGCTCACAGGTGGATGGGAAGACAAGTTTGTCTATTGTGTGATTCAATGCTCACATTGAATCATGTTGTAACAAGCCATTAAAAAAATAAATAAAAAAGGAGGGGAAAAAGCCAGGTGCCAAACTCTTTAGTCTTTTTTTTTTCCTCCTTTTTTGTGCAAGTTTTAACCTTTTTCAGTGATAGTGAAGTCTCTGGGATCTTTTTTCTGTTTGTTTTAAACATGCAAAGCAGCTACATTGTTCATCCAATCAACCAAGTGTGCCCTTATCCAAGCATTTTCCAAGGGCGACTGCCCAGATGGTTCTTTCATTCTGCCCGGGTTAACCTTTTATATCAAACAAGATTGCAATGTTGACAGGAAAGGACGTTGTAGTGCAGACTTTTTTGCGGTCGCTGGTTTTTTGTTTGGTTTTCCTCCCCCTATCAGCAGCTCTTGACCTTTTGTGGAGGATTTTTTCCAGCACAATAACAAAACATGAAATTAGGACCTTTCAAAAGTATCCCTTTTCTAAATGGACATTTACAGCATTCATAGTAAAAATAAATAAAATATTTCAAATGGCCCTTCTTGAAGATCTGCATCAAAGCTTTTTATTGAATGAAATGGCAAGCAGAAAAATTAATGTTCAGGGCTCGCAGAATTTCAAAATCCCTGGTAGCCCTTCGTGCAGGGACTCTTCAGTTTTTGGTAGCCCAAAATAAATGTAAGTAGCCCGAATAAAAAAAAAAAAAAGAGAGCAATTTTTTTTTGATTGATGTTTTGTTTCCTGTTTTGTTTCCGTTACAATATTATACTTTAATGTATAATATTGTAACGAAACAAAACATTAATCAAAAAATTGTTGAAACACAAATTACAATTACAAGATCGAGGACATTTGCTTTTTGAAGTTTGCAAAGACTGCTAAATTTTGCCAGTGGTAGTTCACTCTTTGCAACATAGTACGTTCTTCTAAACAGATTTTTCAGGTTTATTTTTAGTATGTTATTTGCAACTGGTGTTTGTTCTGGGAAAGATATTGCAGACTGAGCAATAATGCATTTCTTGCATTTCTCATGGGTTCTAATGGGGGCCTTTCTTAAAATTACTGGTCCCAGTAACAAAGGCGCTTGTCGACTCAGAAATCGAGGGAAAACCAACAACACACCCGGCAGAACATTATGTTATTTACACGGGTGCACATAAGTGGTCCGCATGTGCGCATTCGCTGTCAAAATAAAAGACGCGCAGCAGATAAGAAGTTGCAACGCGCGTTTGCGTCCATATAAAAGACACTGTGTTTGTCCGCTAGAGTGGGATTCCCACGGCACATTCTGC
>VUQQ01069401.1:0-17442 GCA_015108535.1 Steatocranus sp. 'ultraslender' AB-2019
CAGTGACACACTCCAGGGCCTGATCAACCCTGGCAGGGCCTCCTGGGATGAGGGTGTCTGGTGATAATGGCCGAAACACCCGATGAATCCAAGGTCCACTACTGACGATGTGACCCAAATTTTAAAATCATAATCTAGATCAGATCTCTAATCCCTAAACCTAACCAAGGAAGGAAAATGGCAGATTAGCCTGGGTAAAAGACTGCCAGCAGCACACATTGTTGTGTGCCTCAACTTTCAAAGTTTCTGGGCTGCCTTTCCTCATAACAGTGATCCCTCAAGAGTCTCTCCATCTAAAGCAATGCATTATAAGGGACTATAACATCTAGTCCTTTTTACTGAATCATTGATAACTGTAGTAATAGTAATATCACCTTCTAACTTAGTTATATGCATGTAGCACCACAAATGTGTCTTTATGCTCTATCACATCTGCACACCTTCACAGAGGGGCCGTTGTGTGAGGAAGCCAGACATCCAGGCGTTGCATGTGAAGGGGTTGTATCTCTTGTATATCTTGGGAAGCAAATTTGTGATGTAAACCTTTAGGTAGTGTCTGAGTGCATAGCAAAATCAGAGGTCCCATGTAAGGTTTTGAGGGAAGGTATAGACTCACGTGATGTGTTGAGGAATTGTCTTTGTCTGTGAGCTTACTCAAGGCATATAAGAGCAACCGTGCCCATCTTCAGAGACTGCTCTGATTTTGGACGAGTGTTTCTCTCCATGATGCAGCATGGCATTAAACCACTTCAAATCATGCTCACCTGGTGTTTGCAGTTTATTTTAAAACTTCCATGACTCTACTGTGAAAAAAACTCAAAAGGGATGATCCAGTGTTGTGTCTACACATAGTTGACAACAGAGATGGGCAGTAATGAGTTACTTGTAATCTGATTACTTTTTTCAAGTAACGAGTAATGTAAGGGATTACTATTGCAAAAACGGTAATTAGATTACCGTTACTTTCACGTAGGAACGCTGCGTTACTGCGTTACTAAAACCGTGAGTTTTTGCGAGAATGTCTCATGACAGTGACGTAAGCGAGTGCGACGTTCGTGACAACAGCTGTCTGCAGATCAACAACTGATAATATATCGAGTGCGGGACAGACTATGAGATTCTGTTTTAAACAGCCAGTTAAAAATATATCATAATTGTTCTCAAACCTTTTTTTTTTTTGTTAAATCTACAAAAATAGCCAAGTTTGACCAACAAAGAGCTATTAGCCAAAACCTTGGCTGAAATGATAATTAATACAATAAGATAATACAAGAATAAATGTAAATCCAAATGTTAAGTAAAAATAGAATTCATTATAAGGAAAACACTTTAAAATGGCTTACTGAATGTACATAAGTAATGAAATACATGAACAAAATTAGATGGCAGTAAGTGGTACAGTATAAAATCCAGACAGCAAAGTACACTTCACATTAAAGTGTTGTGAAAGTGCAGAGTTGATACAAACTGCTAACAAATAACTGTCTACTTGACAGATAGAATGCAATGCAGTCATCCCATGTGTATGAAAGATTTCCTGTATCTGACTTTGTGGCACTGAAGCTAAATAAGTGCATACAGCTGCATTTTAGAGTTTGACCTTGAAACTTTTCTTCAGTACATTCTGTTCAGATTTCACAGCTTATATTTTATCAGAAGTATCCAAGTGGCTAGTTGCAGTTATTACAGAAAACATTATATACCCAATACTCACTTGAATCACAGGACATATTTGACCATCCTGCAGGTTACAGTGCATCTTATACTGTAAACTTACTTATGGACTATTCAGGCAAAACATGGCATCTGTTATCTATTGAGAAATAATTCAGTCGGATTAAAAACACAGAAAAACAACTAAAAAAGTGATATCACATAAACCAGAGCTGTTGTCATCGCAGAACAATGCTGTTCATGGCAATGCTTCTGATAGCTGTTAAGAATTTTCAGCTCATACCATACTCATACCATTGTAACAGGTTTAAAAAAAAAGTCTTTGATTGAGCATTTTAATTTTAGCCCTTGGCTTCCACAAACCCATATAGGACAAATGAAAGTATAATAAAGTTACAAAAGTTAGAAAGGCCATATTTCCAGCAATATCGCTCCCCCTGTCCCTTGTTTAAAAGAAAAATTGGGTCATATTAAAAAAAATGTTTTTGTGCTTCCTGGTTTTTTGTATTCTTTTAAATCTGCCTTTGTGGACGTCTTCATCTTTCTGCACTCATTCATGGCCTACCAATTGCAAAATATTATAACATCTATAATTATATAATTACATACAAATATATTGTATTTACAGCAACAATTACTACTATATAGCATATACTATATTAGTAAAAATGTTCTATTATCTGACACTGATAATTAGTGATGGAGTAATTTTGTAAAATTGTTCCTTTAGTGAGAGGAATGGTGTGGTGGGGTCAGCTGCCGATTGCCTTTGGTTCTCTGGGGCTCTTGCTCTTTGGCTGTGGGCACTCCAGCTGGGGCCTCCCTTTTGCTTCTGCAGGGGTGAGCACACCGTTGTCATCCAGATGTGTGACCTCGGTTGTTCAATATTCTTGGAGGGTCGTGGAGGGGCCAGGTATCAAGGATCGCTGTCCGCCCCTGGCTTCTGGGGGACATTCTTGTGGCTCATTATCAAGTATGCTTCATGATAAGCACACATAGATACACTCAAGCTCTCTCACACAGAACACCGCAAAATCATTTGTGTAGGTTTTTTTTGAGTCTTTCAGGTTGTTTTTGTTTTTTGAGTGTGTTTTATTACAGACTCAGCAGTTGGTGACCCATTGTATGTTACACGTGGTCTGTCCTCTGCTTTTGTCCTTCCCCCTTTTTCCTCGCTGTCCTTCTCCTTTTCTTTTTCTTTTCCTCGACCTTCTTCTCTCTTTATTGTCTTGGTAAAGCTAGCATGGCCTTCAACCCTATCAGCTCAGGCATTGTATAACCACACAGATACTAATATGAATTATAAAATAAAATACAATATTATATAACAGCGAAAAAAACAAAACAAAAGAACAATACTTAGAAGAGGAGCCTATAGAGGGTCTATAGTGCTACTCTTGGCAAAGCATTTTGGCCATGATTCTGGCTGCTAAAACTGCCAGGACAGATTTTTAAAAATGAAATCAAAAGAAGCAATAAAATACTCACTACGCATAAAATTATTCTTATACATAAAGTAAAACTAATTATTCTTCAGAAAAATCATCCTCATCAGTCTTATATGGAATAATATCATTGCTGAGCTCAGTTAAAGAGGGAGATTGAAATATAAATGGAAAGTGAAGGTGGTATATTAGCAAAATGGCTGGATAAATGTTGTACATTCATTCAGTCAAGTGAAACTTCTTCACACTGCACTCTACATCATCTGCATTAAACATGTTGGCCAAGCTGGTCAGGAAGAGAAAACGTATCAGTTGCAATGTTAAATATTATCCAGCACACTAATCTCAAATCGGTCTCCCGCTGCTGGCCTCCAACGTTCCCTCCAAGCTGCGCGCGTGCGCAATTGCGCACTGCTGGCACGGTCTCTGAGCACAGAAAATCTGCGTTGCGCATAAAAAAAAAAACTAACCTGAATTGAAATTAAAATTAATACTTTAACAATTCTGTTTTGCAGTGTTAGTCAGTAAGTGACTGTATGCACGGACGAGTACAGCCATGGAGACCTGGCTCATAAGGTGTAATGTTGCTGACAGCGAATAAAGGTCTGTCATTGGGCTAGCCGCTCCTTCCTCGCCAGACTGCTGTTACAAACGATGCCACCTTATCCCATAGTCCGAGAAGGGTCTGGCTGCAGCCACTGGGGAGCGCCATATTGGGACCTCCACACTAACCAGAAACACGTGACCTCCACAGTAGGCAGAAATACACGTGCATCATCAGACCTGACGCGTGTGCAAAATCTCATGAGTTTTTGAGAATGTTTAGGCCCTAAAGAAGCCAATTCATTTGCCGAAATAATAATAATAATAATAATAATAATAATAATAATAATAATAATAATAATAATAATAATAATAAACAGAGCAGATACAATAGGGCCTTCGCACTCTTAGTGCTCGGGCCCTAAAAAACCCACCCTTTCATATTGGTCAACGGTGTGTGTTTTGAGATGTGAGAGATTTGCGACGTTTAGCGCAAATCTTGTGAAGTTAGTGTGTAGTGTAGTCAATCGTTTTGTTGTGTGTGTCAGAACAATGAGGCGACTACTGAATGTTACAGGTGTTACAGCAGTGATACATCTCCTGTTATCAGGCTGTTGTTCTCCTTTATCTCATAGTGGACAGAAATAATTTTTTGGAGTGGCACAAATAATTTGTGTGGCATCAGATTTGATGCAGAACAGCTGATTGTTCTGTAAATAGTTTGAAATGTTTATTTTAAAAAACACCTTGGCTGCATTTTTAGGTAAACAGCTGCAAAAACGTTGTTGTTTGCATAACTCAGTTACTTTTTTGAAGAAGTAACTATATAATTAATTGCCCAACATTGGTCATTATATACTATATTTTGCAGACAGAGAGTTACGGACTCTCTCCCAGACCACAGACTCAGACTCATAATACAAGTCAGAGCTTTATTTTCATAATAAAATAAAAAAGAAAGTTGTTTTTTCCAAATTGGAGTTGAAGTTATTTTTTTTACTTCCAATAGTGTTAACATACTACACAGGTCATGAACACGATTTTTTTTAAATTTTCATTGTAAGTGGGCTAAAGCAGTTAATTAAAAGTAGTCTAACATAAACGCTGTAATTTGATTATTTTAATAAACCATGTAACTTGGATGGATTCGATGCTGGCGTGACCACAGTGGTCCAAGGGACCGCTCAGGGAGTTTGTGTGTTCGCTCAGACACATGAAAAATTAGAGGGAACATTGCTGGCCTCTCAGTTTGACAAGCTTAAGCGCTTAATAACTGAACATACATACGCTCATGTAATTGAGACATGTTATCACAATAGCCAATTGTGACCACAAGATAACAGGACTGGGACCACATTCACTTTGGTTTTGATGAGTATTTTTAGGTATCACTAGGCAAGCACTGCTAGCTTTGCTTGTCCAGATGGAAAGCCACTGAACTTCATGGCTTTTTAAGGCTGGTGGAATATATTTGGCCCTTTTGGACAGTGACAGAATTTTCTGTCTACTGAGAATGGCTGATTAATGCAAATACTAGGTTTGGTAGGTGAGTGAGAGAGACAAAGAAACGGAGCAAAAGAGAGAGAGTGATGTGTGCATATTTTAATTGTCCAAACAGATTTTTAAATTCAAATTCTGATGAATTACCTACCTCAGTTAAAATGGATTCTCATTAGTGTGATTAGCGAATGTGTGTTTCAGTATATTCACCTTGTTGTTTCCATCTGTATGAGCTTCTCTGTCTGTGTGGTGGGGGTTAAATATTATGTGTTTTGAGAAAACCAGTGTCTAATGGAGCTTTGCTTCTCTAACCAAACCTTTTATCTGTAAAAGTTCTGGAAGTGGTGCTACCGCTACACAACCTTCACTTGAGGGCAAAGCTTTATTTTTGGAAAGAGTGGATCTTTACATGCAAGTCACTAAGCATTACTTTGCTTTTCAGTAGCACTCATTTAAATGGCTCCAGGTGTTTTGTTTGCAACCTTAAAATGTCTTGTTATACGCCAGCTAATTTGGCAGTCTTTAGATCATGCAATAATCTGACAGCTGCTAACTGGATTAAAAGGTCCTGGGGTTTACTGTCTTGGTGCGGCTCGGTTATGACTTTTTTTTTTCAGTGAAAGCAATTTGAAAATACAGTTTTGGAAAATGAGTTCAGACCATCAACGAAGATGCTTTCATGTTCTGATGAACTACAGCAATACTAGCACTGAACCATCAGTGAAGTTAGTTACTTGCTCTGCCAGCGTGCTGGTTCAGAAATGATACATCTGTTCAGCTGAGCAAAGCCAAGAAATTGATTTTGATCAGGTACCTGACAAAATGCGCAGCCCTCAAAAGTACCGCAACCATGTTGTGAGCTGTTGCATCTTTAATCAGTAATTGAATTAAGCTCATTACTTCCTCCAAAGTATCTGCATTATGTTCCTGCATGTAACTTCCAAGTGTAATTTCATTAAATGTAATCAGTTATATAGATATATCATCAATATATTATTAATGTGCATGTAAACTGATTAAATTAGAAAATCAAAACCCTTCCTCTGGACTCTCTTGAATGTTCTGTGTGTGTGTTTCTTTATGTGTATGTGTTTGTCAGTAAAAGCTGACGTGATTATGGACTGAAGTTATTTCAGAAGTATGGGGAAGGTTATTTTAACATTGCCCCAGTCTGTAGCACGTGTGGATAATTTTCCATATCCTCTTAAAAATATTTACAGCCACAATTACCTGTTTTTATATGAACTCACTAATGCTTTTGTAAATTCAATCCTGTCAGGAACATTTTCCTTGAATTTTGGGAAGATGCTTCACCTTCTTTTCTGAGCTTTTCATGACAAACGATCAGGTGATATGCTTAACTTAGTTCCCACTTTGGAACCAGTGTGAAGTCTTGAAAGTAAAGTAATTAGGGTAGAAAGGGCCTCAGGAGTTTTAAAAAAAAGGAAGAAATATAATGCCTGTACTTACTTATAATCCAACAGCCTATTTGTTTTTGCATATTGTGTCATTAAAATTATTCCAAATTAGCTACTCGCTCTTCATGTTTGCGCTGTCTCCATGGATGTGCAGACAGCTTCCACTGGATTAATTTGATGTCGAGGGAAACTGAATCTCCTGCAAATTCTTATGTTCAATCATTGAGGAGCGTACTGAATATTTTATTCTTCACTGCACGCTCTCATGTTAATTCTGCATGAAGTATATTTTGAAGTGGCTGTCTCAACTGATGTATTTATAACTAAATACTAGGTTTAATCTGTAGTCATTTCTTTGAATTGCTACCTGCTCACATGTTATGTGAGTCACCTTTGTTGTTCTTATGTTTCAGTTCTGCATTTAAAAATACGGTTCAATATATGCACAAATTAACAGGTAAGTTTACTAAGCTATTAAAACTTCTAAGAGTTGTTTTTCATATTATGTCACAAGTATTTATTGCAAGACGTTTCCTCAGGTCGGACTGGATGGGAAAAAAAGAGAAAGAGCAAGCATGTGTGGAAAAATGTACTTTTATTGCACCATGTTCTGAGCTGCTGTAATATGAATCAGACGGCTGAATTGCCATCTCAGCATGCATTCAAGTTCTATAGAGTCTTGCTAATGACCTACTAATTGTATTCAGGTGTGTTGCAACAGGGACACATGGAAAGGTTTCAAGACACCGGCCCTCGAAGACTGGAGTTTGAGACCACTAATCTGAAACAACCCCTGTTGTCAAAAATCTCAGTTGTTTTATACAGAATTTTACACACACTTGAACTTCATCAGTCTCTACCATTAAGAAATAGATTAGATCAAACAATACAATCTAAACAAAGAAACAGGAATAAGATTATTCATCCAATTGTCAAACTCATGTACACAGCTAAATGGTTTAAAAAGTTAATGCATACAATACAACTCAAAAAGGTTACTTTAAAGAAAATAAACAATGCTATTCAAAAGGAAACTCTTCGTTTTCACTCTGGTTGTACCCAGTGACATCATGACCCTATATAAACAGGAAGTTCCCTCCCACACACCTGTTTTGGATATAGGACCTGAACAGAGGGACAAACAAAGGTGAGTATGACCAAAGCAACATAAGCAAACACAACTTGTGTTTGTAAAATAACATGGGGTAAATGATTAATATGTTTAAGGGACATGTGGTAAATAAGTTCAAGGCTAACCACTTTCTCACAGTCCTACACAGTACCTGCTATATATTGTTCCTAGGAGTGGACTCTTTTGGACAGAGATCTCAGATGTCATTATTAGGATCTGCTTGGAGTCACTCACCCAGTTTGGGTGTTTATCTTTTTTGTATAGATAGATAGCAACACTACATTCAGTGCATCTTCATTTTTAGGTCTGTAGATGTAAGGTGTTTTCTGTTGAAGAACCTTTGCTGCTTCTGGGCTACAATTCAAAGTGGGAAAAAAAGTAAATGAAATGTGCTGTTTGCCATATCCCACATTCAATCACGCTGAACAATTTGGTATATAGTGCAAGAGTTGTGTGTTTGAAAAAGAATCCCTGCAGATTCATATAAGTCTGTGAACAGCTTTGTGACAGCTATTAACCACCCAGTTATACTGTATGTGATGCTCTTCACTGATACAGGGCCAGCTAGTTTCAGGGGATAGCTGCTCTGTCAGTCTGTATCTAGGGCAGCCCATTATCAGGACACCAGAGACAGAAACAACTCTTGAGTTGTATTTGTCTTTCTTTTTATCCCTCATGATAACTATCTAGCTACTTACAGGAGGGGAACCACAGAGAGAGGTGCAGCTGAAATTCAAACATATTTTAAACTCTACATTTTGGATTTTTGCTGAACTAAAACATACACTGGAAAGCTCAGATACTACAGCTAAACTCTACTTGTTCATGTAGTCTTAGCAGAGCCAAAACATCTTGGAACCACCAAAGAAGAGTGTCCAGTAAGATTTAGCAGTAAGATGTTACAGCACATCCTTTAACTGCTTTTGTAACAGAGCTCGAACAGCAGATCAGATTGTCACTGCAGGACCCCAGTACCCGTCTCCAATTCATGCCTGTCCCAACCACAGATAGTTGCCTCTAGCTGCTGACTAGAAGTACCCTCCATGTCTTTTGGCTATGTTTTGGTGAGTGTACTGTGCAATATTACATGTATAACACTGCATAAATTTAAAAAAAAAAAATCTGAATAAATGAATTAGAAATAGACTTAAATTTTGTAGCTGTGAATTATAATTAAGCCAACTGGTAAATGGTTTAACTTTTGATCTCCTTCCAGTTGATGCTCATGATCAAGTAATCCAATTAGAAAGGAACTGAAAGGTACCCTTGTGAGAAGTGAACCACTGAGACACAGCTTGATCAGGATTACCCCTGATCTCTGAGCAGTTTATTCTGTTGACTAAAGACTAAAGGTGGATTTCTACTTAGTGCAAGGCCTCAGTGTGACGTCAGACCTCACCTAATGTGTAGATTTTGTGTTAGTGTTTGCTGATTCAGGTGTCAATGCTATGCACTATAGAGGTCCCTGGACACAAGCGCAGATGCAGGAATAAAAGTTTAGGCAGTTTATTGAATAACAAATGAAACTGGGATGATTATAAGTTTCCAGGAAAGGGTAAGGCAAGGTAGGCAAAGTGGTCTCCAGCTGGCTTTTTTGTCCATTCCCAAAATACAACTCTCAATCTTTACTGCCAAACAATATTCTCTTCAACATCTTTACAAAACATAGTCTCTTTCTCCCAAGGTAAGGGGCATCAGAACATAAAGACTCAAGTCCAAAAAATAAAATGAAATCACTCTTTCATAAAACTCATAACGACGAAGAGCTGAGCTCAGATACCGCATGCAATTCAATAATTTGGTGTCAAATGCCTGCTAATGAGCCTCAAAAGGAACTGGGCGTGCATTCAGCAATGTCATCCAGGAGTGAAACAAAAGAGTGGAAGTCAAGTGAGCTCCACAGTAAAACAAACAGTAAATGGCAATAAGTTACTTGTCTCATAGAAAAATAAATATGCTTTTAACCAAACGTAATTAAGATGCACTCAAACTCGATGTGATCCAGGTTTTGTGTCAGAATCGCGACTTTCCATGCCTGCCATTCATGGAGTGTATAAAGGACACTTCATGTCCTTTATACTTCAATTTAACCCCAGAAGCAAGCGAATACAGTTGGATTTACTTTTCTTTAATTCATGTTATGAATTGAAAATATGTTTGTACTCAACAAACTTTTTCTTTTATGACAGTGCTCACTTTCCTGGTATTTTTTTCTGCTTAATATTCCTTCTTATCTTTGCCTTTTAAGACACTAAAAAACTCTTAGAAAATAAAGCTCTCATTTCCACAGATCACAATCTGTTTCAATCACACGAAGAGCATAGCAGAGTGTCTCACACGTTTACATTTTTTTGAGCTTTAGATGCAGCAGTGTGAAAATACTTTTGAAATCACATAACTTGTACTTTTCAGTCATTCAGTTCAACAAGGCTTTTGCTTGATAACAATTTGTTCAAAGATTTGCACCGAATAGTGAATCAGGACTGTCTGAGAACCACACTGGATAACTCTTCACACTTGTTGTCTCCATTCATCATTTTGCAGTAAATTACCAAGACCATTAATTAGACAAAAGTGCTATTTTAGTTCTACAATCAGAATATTACACATTTGAAATGATGGACAGTGCCCTAGTTCTCCCTGCAGTTAGTAAAGGAACAATAAAGCATCACATGGAGATCAAAAGCATGTTGGCCTCACATCACAGTTATGAGTATGATTCTTTGCTTCCCTTTGTATGGAATCAGCTTTAGAGCTGTTGGGTCTGCAGGCATTTTATCAGCCTGTTGATTTCACTAATGAGTTTGTGAAGACTGCTTGTCTTGCATGCAGAGTTAAAAGTAAGAGAAAGGCATGTAATTTTCTTTTATATATCTTTAAATACTTTGATAGAATTAAGCAAGTCTCTATAATTGAAGCATAGAAAAATGGTGAGAAAATAATTGAAATGCTTTAGGTTCACAGAGCAGTTTTGTACAATTGTACCTAATAGCAGCTTTAATCCCAAATGTATTTTTTTGAAATATACTGTATTATATATGTGTATGTATATGACATCACATTAGGTACTTGCTCAGAAAAAATGCAATATTTTTGAAAATTTGGGAAAATTTTGCATAAAAATTAGATGATAAAGAATTGCAAGCAAACGGCACCAATTTTATGGCCGTTCAGTATTTGTTAATGAATTAGCTAATCTCATTGTGGCTAGATTAAGAAAAATAATGCAAATAAAGGAATCCAGTTAATAATTTTTGATATATTTTTGTCTGAACTAGTTGGACAGAGGCCCAATAAGCCATAAGCATACAAACAAACAAACCCAAAAACAAACAAAAGTAAATAAATCAATAAACACAAAGCAAATAAAAAAATACTAACAGAAAGATTTACTACATTAAAAGTATTACAAAATATGCACATAGTATTGGAATTACTTTTCTTAAAAGTAATGCAGTAGATTACCTAAATAGTAACAAGAGAAACTACTCGTATCGTTACTTTCACCTTAGTCTTCAAATGTCAATGTTAACAATGTAAAACTTGGCTGCAGCGCCGCACAACAAAACAAATCCCTGTCTTAATGAGGACAAGTATGCAATCTGTTAACATCACTCTGGGCTCTTGGATTCTTGGCTAGCTTTGCGTTAGCATGCTGTCTGTGTAGAGAGGTAAGAGACAAAGTTGTAGTATAAAATTGCAGTATAAAGCAGTTGTTTTTTTTTTCTGTCCTTCAGGTATTTTGCAGATAATCTTCACTCTCTTATCCTTTTGTGCAATTAAAATAAATGTCCATATTGACTGCCTCCGCCACATGACATCAAATCAGATGATTATAGTGCAAAAGGAAACCTTTGTAATGCAAGTAATGGCACAATTGCAACTGTAATGCCATTACTGACTTGCATTGAAAGCATTGCATCGCTGGTTCAATGAAAATTCTAGTCTGATTATACTAATGCTTTACTTTGGAATGCATTACACCCAAGACTGATGATCACCTGCAGCCTATAATAACAAAGCACTGCTTCATATCCAGTTGTATGTGTGAATCATGTCTTTGGTGTAAAGTTTTAACCAAAAGGCATCATCTGACTTTTGTTTCCAACAAAACCTTTTCTTGAACTAAACTTTAGGTAGTGTATGACACAAAGGGAGACAAAGTAGAAGGGAAAGAGATTGAAAGTGACAGTGAAAGGGAGGAGGAGACTGATTCAGAGATATCTTTAGTTTGGACAGAATGCACTCAGTTTCACTTGTCTGCTTCATCCTGAATCTCTTTCCCTCTGATTCCTCCTGAGAGCTGACAAGTGGAAACAAAGAAGAGGCAGACAGTGACAGGAAAACAGCAGGGGTCCGGATGTGAGACCATGCAATGACTGTATGGGGATCTTCATTTGCTAAGCCCTTTTAGCATGTCATACTGTAACATGATCGGATTTTAACTATTTCAGCTGTAAATGAAAGATGGTATTGTGTATGCCTTTTTTTTTGTGTATCGAAATAAAGGCAGTCACACAAACTACAAAAACTCTTTTGCACCTCAGGCCACATGCAGGTTTTTCTGACACTTTGACCTCTTCCCAGCAGCTGCTGTGACAGGTATAGTTTATTGTTCAGGGATAACAGGTGTTGTCTCTTCTGTTCAGTCATATTTCTCTTTTTTTCCCCAGAGTCCTTGCTGTTTCACAGTGAAGCGCTCCCCACAGTTGTTACATGTCTTTTGAGGGGTTGAAAGCTAGTTGGATGACAACACTCCTGTTCTCTAAGGGCTGTCATTCACAACAAATACAGAAAACTTTGCTTGACAAAACAATGTACTCTCGTTAGCTTGAGAGAAAAATCCAGTGAGTGGACCTTGGGTTTAAGCAAAGGGCACCCAACATTTTCGACAAGCTCATTATACAAAGTTTTTAATCATAGATACAATGTAAATTGAGAAATATGCCCTCAGTCTTTGCTTTTTTGTTCAATAGTGTATTTCAAAAATATTGAAAATATTGTCTTCTTCACTGCTGATACCACATCAGTTCACAAGTTGATCCTATTTTCCATTTTCACCTCAGGATAGTTGAACTTGAATCCACTAAGGGCAACCGCCCACTTCTAACACTGAAGACCAGTCTACAGTTTTCTGACAGGGAATCGCCAATACTGACTGAGATTAGATGTACTATGACCCCAAACAGTGTCTTTAAACATCCTGCAGTGCTCTGGAGGTCAGGATATGATGACATAAGTGGTTAAAAGCACCGTTTTGCCAATGATTTTAGTATCGAGCATATTACAGACTAATGCAAACTTTGAAGAACATAAACAGCTGGGTCATGACCTAGCTGATCATGAGCCAGATGTCTTTTACCAAAGGACTGAGATTAGATAATAACTTTGCAGGTCAGCCGCGGCATGGCTATGTGCTTTGATAGGACTAAATATTCATCTAGTATATCTTGACAAAAAACTCAGGAGTCCATGACTGTCTAAATAAAAAGGATTGAATGGGGGGGGGGAGACAACATTGATGAAAAACTGTGGTCAGTTCTTGTGTTCCTTCCACACAGTTTTTGTTTGATTGTCATATGAAGTTATAATGGGACAGCAGTTCTCTGCATTTTTTTTTCTATTTGTTGATGTGAAATAAAACGAAAAGGACATTTGGTCCCATGCAGTGGCTTGCTGTGCGCATTTATGTGTGTGTAACGTTGTGTGTGACAACGAATGAGGATGAGCCTTCAAGACGAGATGAGTAATCTTGCATCACCAAGTGCCGTGCATGACTAATACTTGCTGTCAGCTTGTTGGCTGTGTACTTTACAAGGAGAGAAACTAAATACTTTTTCAAAGATTTTTTTTTCTACATCAATTAGAAATGGTTAGTAATAAAAGTAAAAGTTGGAGATAATTTTGGTAACAGGCAATATTCTTGTCTGCCTCTTCATTTTCTCAGCATGTCATGGTGACAGCACTCACTGTTTTCTCAAGTGTCATCAGCTCATCTTTATGCTGACCTAAGATAAAAGTTTCAGCTGTTTATCTTAATAGTTACATGGTCACTCTGAACGTAAAGTTCAGACTTGACTGAAAACATAGTTTTGTTAATCACTGTCCTACTCCCACATGAACAAACTGTGCATGTATTTTTGAGCAAAAGTCTGTATTTCATTACACAAGTCATAACCCTAATCATCAATAATTGATTTCCGCTGCTTTTCTTAAGTATTAAAAAGCTGCTTCCTCCCAAAACATTGAATTTTATTTGTCTTTATTTATGTTGTAGTAAATGGAGAAATACCTATCATTTAAACAAAGATTCTCCTTTGGCTTTAAAATAATTAAGAAGCAAAGGAAATAGTCCATTTATCTGTTTAATTTTCACCCTTGATCCCACGAGTTAACTTAGAGGTGAATGAGGGTGCATTTGGGGGGAAACACTCAAATCTTTTATGGCATGCTACTGCACCCTTCATTTTTGTTAAGCATAGTACACCCTGAGTTCATATTTGCATTTAAAGACATTTGATTTACAGTTTTTTCTTGTGTCTTTAAAATATTTTAATAATGAATTAGTCATGATTTAGCATGGTTGTTACTACGTATGCAAGCATACCTTGGACTGCCATTTTAATGAATGCGCATAAATGCATAAAATAAGTGTGATTAAATATATTCAGATCTAATGGAGCAAGTACACTTTAGTAGAAGAAAGCTACTCTTGCTGGTATAGGGTCCAGCTTCCTCATGAACCTCTAAAATGTTTGATTTCACTTGCGAATTAATTTAATCTTCATTTTTGTACTTGAGTTTTCACACACTGGCTAGGAATAGACACCAAAAGCTACTTGGTTAAATTTAGCAAAAGGGATTGCATTTACGGTCCTTCACTTTAACTTTACAAACTGAAAAATGACACTTTCTCAGTGTGTTTAAATGTGATGCCAAGCAGTTCCTGACAAGCACTTATATGTGACAATATGGGAGTGAGGCCAACTGTGCTGTATATATAAATATAAATCCTGTGTAAAACGACCCTGACACCAAAGTCCTTGTATGTATATCAGTAAGCTGCCTGGACTCCATAGTAGTCAGACACTGGACAGAGATTGACGGCATGCCTTATTATTTGCAGTATTCATAAAGTATCAGTCCACCGTTGACCCAGTCATTAGTCTCATCTTTATTGGGGTTTTTTTTTAGATTTTTTTCAGGTCACAGTATTTCTAGCACTGCTCATGAGTGCAATTCAACCAGAATAATTTTTTAAAAATGTCATTTCTAGGATTAGGTCCAGAGAAAAGAATGATCCCTATTGGGATGCATTTAGTTACTCAAAGTTTCCTGCAAAACTGAGAGAAATCAAAGAAACATGGAATTTTTCACTTGAATATTTATGTATGACATTTTGTCAGAATGTTGAATCTCATGTTTTCTCATGACTTCATGCAGTGGTTTGATAGTTTGACACAATGTTTGTTTTTTTTTTAATTGTTTGAATCACTTGAGGCCAACTGAAACAATCAATGTGTCAGTCAATACTATTCTAAAGTTTTAGGATCTTTAGCTTGCAGTCAACTGTTGTGAATTGGTGCAATATAAAATAAACTGAATTCAGTAGTTATTGATTTTGTTAATATGTCCTTACTATTTGTCAGTGAGTGGAGGAACAGACACTTGGATGTACAGGCCTATGGGGAGTCAGTGGTGCTGTTGGCCTTTTGTCTTCCTGCAAGAAAAAGGCATAACAGGACTCAGAGAAGTGACTTTGCAGACAAATATAATGACTCACAGACGGCGGTAGACGAAAGGGTTTGTGAGAGGGCACGAGAAGCAAGATAAGAGTGAAAGAATGAGGGTAGAAATGCTGAAGGACAATAGAAAAATTGCAAACTACGACACTGAATATTTGTCAGAATTTGGAGCATTTGTGGGTTGTTGTTTTTTTTTTTTATGCATTTCCACTCCAGTGAATGAGAAAATGAGCTATGCAAAATGAAATGGCAACAGACAGAAAGGAACAGACTAGAAGATCAAAAAAGTAGATTAAATCACAATATGAATGAAGACAACAGGAAAGAGATATAGAGGTGGGCAGAGAAGAGGGGGACAGGGGCTGAGTCAAGTACTGCAGGGGTGGAAGCTGAGAGGAGGCGAAGACATGCATTTAACTCATTGTAATGAGTTTCCTGGCAGGACGCGTGGGATATCATCTGCTGCATGTTGCAGTCTGGATGGTGACTCATTCGGAGATGGTGACAGAGAAAATATCTGTAACTCTCTTCCACCTTAAACTTTCTGCCATGAAATGATTGTCTAAGCTTCTGAAACCCAGAAAAGCTTCGCTGCTCTGTGTTGTCTCATAAATGAAAATGCGTTTCACTTCACTAAAGGTTCTTTATGGCGAATTGTAAGGACTCGTTGAATTTACCACACTTTCTATTGGATAACCATTTATAACCACCAATTTCTGTTTGAGATAATAGTGCATGGAAAAAAATCCATCCAATCCACTTATCCAATTCAGGGTCAGTTTACTTTCCAGTACACTAATTTACTGTTTTGGTTTGCTTTGCACAGCACTGTTTTCAGCCTCAACATGCTGGTAAACAAGTTTGAGCATTTAGCAGCAACTTTCCCCCAGGAGTTGGCAGAGAGGAATAACAGCTAAAAGAAATTGCACATTGAACTTAACACTTGTCTGGTGCCAAGAAACGCTGCCAGAATGACTCCAAATGCAAAGCAGCAAACTCTGCAACAGTGGGGTATGTAAACAGGCAACAGTTGGATATTTCTAGTTATTCGGCAAACATATGGAAATGGGAAATAAAGTATTTGGCCACACCCCTCAACAGTTAAATATTAGCACTGCTGAAAATGCTCAGAGCATTAAGGAGCAGATGTTGGAAATAAAGGGAAAGTGTAACTGTACTCACTAGTATTTAAACAATAGAGCATTGTGATATAGCCTGCTCCTCTGAAAGAGCCTGTTATGCATAATTTGTTTAAAAACTTGACACACACAAGGCCATGGGTAAGTGAGCAGTGATGAAATTTGCAGGTGGGGTAAAGGACAGCTGATAGCATTTTCAGATGCCGACGTTATTTTATTTTGAGGGGGTTACATTGTGCCCTGTAACTGTCAAAAATGCTGTTATGTTCCTCCTAGTGATGGGGAATAAAACAGCAAAGTATAAAGTATTAAAGGTATAAAAGACACAAGTAGATTGGTTACTGAGTTTTCATAAATTACCTACATGAGACGTTTGCTCAAAGGCCACAAACTGTTATCCTTATAACACGATTTAAAGTCTACCAGTGCCCACATACTGTAAACGTACTGGTGGACAAAATATTGCACTATATAGATGCAGACTGTAATCTAAAGTTATACCAAAAGACTAAGGATAAAGGCCCCATCATTATGTGAATTGTGGGTTCAGCCAGCTTTCAGTGCAGAGAGAACTGAAAGCCAATTTAATCCAAGGCTGGTTAAGTGGGAGCAGCTAAAATTGGGGCTATGTGATTTAACAGCCTTTGTTCTCTGGTCTCTGCTCCTCTGCCCAGTGGACATGAATGGAATGAAGGAATGGAAGAAAGGCAGGATTCAGGCCTCCCAGCTAGAACAAGTCATGTGTCAGCAATCTTGCTTGTATCTCTCCAATTACCAGCCTCTGAGTGCACCAGGGGGAACTGCCTCCCCCCCCCCCCCCCCCCCCCCCCCCCCCCCCCCCCCCCC